>JALBWW010000013.1:17050254-17315043 GCA_023212625.1 Styphnolobium japonicum
TGATCTTCGTTTAAAAGAACTTCTAGCCAGAGATGTAGATGATTTGATGAAACACATGAGTTAGATGGCAGCAGGGAGAGTCAACATATGTGTATCAAGTACCCACGGAGGCTGAAGCCTCAACATATCTTGGTTTTAAAGTTGAAAGCTCATTTGGACCTTTTCGATTGATCTTCGTTAAAAAGTACTTCTAGCCAGAGATGTAGATGTTTTGATGAAACAAATGAGTTAAATGGCAGTTGAGAGAGTCAACAGATGTGTTCAGGCTACCACAGAGGCTGAAGACTCAACATATCTTGGTTTTGAAGTTGAAAGCTCATTTGGACCTTTTCGATTGATCTACGTTAAAAAGAACTTCTAGCCAGAGATGTAGATGTTTTGATGAAACACATGAGTTAGATGGTAGCAGAGAGAGTCAACATATGTGTATCAAGCTACCACGGCGGCTGAAGACTCAACATATCTTGGTTTTAAAGTTGAAAGCTCATTTGGACCTTTTCGATTGATCTGCGTTAAAAAGAACTTCTAGCCGGAGATGTAGATGTTTTGATGAAACAGATGAGTTAGATGGCAGTTGAGAGAGTCAACAGATGTGTATCAAGCTACCACGGGGGCTGAAGACTCAACATATGTTGGTTTTAAAGTTGAAAGCTCATTTAGACCTTTTTGGTTGATCTTCGTTAAAAAGAACTTCTAGCCGGAGATGTAGATGTTTTGATGAAACACATGAGTTAGATGGTAGCAGAGAGAGTCAACATATCAGTATCAAGACCCACGGAGGCTGAAGCCTCAACATATCTTGGTTTTAAAGTTGAAAGCTCATTTGGACCTTTTCGATTGATCTTTATTGTAAAGAACTTCTAGCTGAAGATGTAGATGTTTTGATGAAACACATGAGTTAGATGGCAGTTGAGAGAATCAACAGATGTGTATCTAGCTACCACTGAGGTCAAGACTCAACATATCTTGGTTTTAAAGTTGAAAGCTCATTTGGACCTTTTCGATTGATCTTCGTTAAAAGAACTTCTAGCCAGAGATGTAGATGTTTTGAAGAAACACATGAGTAAGATGGCGGTTGAGAGAGTCAACATATGTGTATCAATCACCTACCACTGAGAGTCAAGACTCAACATATCTTGGTTTTAAAGTTGAAAGCTCATTTGGACCTTTTCGATTGATCTGCGTTAAAAAGAACTTCTAGCCGGAGATGTAGATGTTTTGATGAAACACATGAGTTAGATGGCAGTTGAGAGAGTCAACAGATGTGTATCAAGCTACCACGGGGGCTGAAGACTCAACATATGTTGGTTTTGAAGTTGAAAGCTCATTTAGACCTTTTTGGTTGATCTTCGTTAAAAAGAACTTCTAGCCGGAGATGTAGATGATTTGATGAAACACATGAGTTAGATGGTAGCAGAGAGAGTCAACATATGTGTATCAAGTACCCACGGAGGCTGAAGCCTCAACATATCTTGGTTTTAAAGTTGAAAGCTCATTTGGACCTTTTCGATTGATCTGCGTTAAAAAGAACTTCTAGCCGGAGATGTAGATGTTTTGATGAAACAGATGAGTTAGATGGGTAGCAGAGAGAGTCAACATATGTGTATCAAGCACCCACAGAGGCTGAAGACTCAACATATCTTGGTTTTAAAGTTGAAAGCTCATTTGGACCTTTTCGATTGATCTTCGTTAAAAAGAACTTCTAGCCAGAGATGTAGATGTTTTGATGAAACACATGAGTTAGATGGCAGCAGAGAGAGTCAACATATGTGTATCAATCACCCACGGAGGCTGAAGACTCAACATATCTTGGTTTTAAAGTTGAAAGCTCATTTGGACCTTTTCGATTGATCTTCGTTAAAAAGTAATTCTAGCCAGAGATGTAGATGTTTTGATGAAACAAATAAGTTAGATGGCAGTTGAGAGAGTCAACATATGTGTATCAATCACCTACGGAGGCTGAAGACTCAACATATCTTGGTTTTAAAGTTGAAAGCTCATTTGGACCTTTTCGATTGATCTTCGTTAAAAAGTACTTCTAGCCAGAGATGTAGATGTTTTGATGAAACAAATGAGTTAAATGGCAGTTGAGAGAGTCAACAGATGTGTTCAAGCTACCACGGAGGCTGAAGACTCAACATATCTTGGTTTTAAAGTTGAAAGCTCATTTGGACCTTTTCGATTGATCTTCGTTAAAAAGAACTTCTAGCCGGAGATGTAGATGTTTTGATGAAACACATGAGTTAGATGGTAGCAGAGAGAGTCAACAGATGTGTATCAAGCTACCACGGGGGTTGAAGACTCAACATATCTTGGTTTTAAAGTTGAAAGCTCATTTGGACCTTTTCGATTGATCTTCGTTAAAAAGAACTTCTAGCCGGAGATGTAGATGTTTTGATGAAACACATGAGTTAGATGGCAGCAGAGAGAGTCAACATATGTGTATCAATCACCCACGGAGGCTGAAGACTCAACATATCTTGGTTTTAAAGTTGAAAGCTCATTTGGACCTTTTCGATTGATCTTCGTTAAAAAGAACTTCTAGCCAGAGATGTAGTTGTTTTGATGAAACACATGAGTTAGATGGCAGTAGAGAGAGTCAACATATGTGTATCAATCACCCACGGAGGCTGAAGACTCAACATATCTTGGTTGTAAAGTTGAAAGCTCATTTGGACCTTTTCGATTGATCTTCGTTAAAAAGAACTTCTAGCCAGAGATGTAGATGTTTTGATGAAACAAATGAGTTAAATGGCAGTTGAGAGAGTAAACATTTGTGTATCAAGTTACCTCTGAGGCTGAAGACTCAACATATCTTGGTTTTAAAGTTGAAAGCTCATTTGGACCTTTTCGATTGATCTGCGTTAAAAAGAACTTCTAGCCGTGAGATGTAGATGTTTTGATGAAACACATGAGTTAGATGGCGCTAGAGAGAGAGTCAACATATGTGTATCAATCACCCACGGAGGTCAAGACTCAACATATCTTGGTTTTAAAGTTGAAAGCTCATTTGGACCTTTTCGATTGATCTTCGTTAAAAAGAACTTCCTAGCCGGAGATGTAGATGTTTTGATGAAACACATGAGTTAGATGGCAGTAGAGAGAGAGTCAACATATGTGTATCAATCACCCACTGAGGTCAAGACTCAACATTTCTTGGTTTTAAAGTGGAAAGCTCATTTGGACCTTTTCGATTGATCTTCGTTAAAAAGAACTTCT
The DNA here is from genome assembly GCA_023212625.1 of Styphnolobium japonicum. Classification (NCBI taxonomy): domain Eukaryota; kingdom Viridiplantae; phylum Streptophyta; class Magnoliopsida; order Fabales; family Fabaceae; genus Styphnolobium; species Styphnolobium japonicum. The sequence goes on from JALBWW010000013.1 coordinate 17,053,474, forward strand.
AGCCAGAGATGTAGTTGTTTTGATGAAACACATGAGTTAGATGGCAGTAGAGAGAGTCAACATATGTGTATCAATCACCCACGGAGGCTGAAGACTCAACATATCTTGGTTGTAAAGTTGAAAGCTCATTTGGACCTTTTCGATTGATCTTCGTTAAAAAGAACTTCTAGCCGGAGATGTAGATGTTTTGATGAAACAAATGAGTTATATGGCGTGAGAGAGTCAACAGATGTGTTCAAGCTACCACGGAGGCTGAAGACTCAACATATCTTGGTTTTAAAGTTGAAAGCTCATTTGGACCTTTTCGATTGATCTTCGTTAAAAAGAACTTCTAGCCGGAGATGTAGATGTTTTGATGAAACACATGAGTTAGATGGCAGCAGAGAGAGTCAACATATCAGTATCAAGACCCACGGAGGCTGAAGACTCAACATATCTTGGTTTTCAAGTTGAAAGCTCATTTGGACCATTTCGATTGATCTTCGTTAAAAAGAACTTCTAGCCGGACATGTAGATGTTTTGATGAAACACATGAGTTAGATGGCAGTTGAGAGAGTCAACAAATGTGTATCAAGCTACCACGGCGGCTGAAGACTCAACATATCTTGGTTTTAAAGTTGAAAGCTCATTTGGACCTTTTCGATTGATCTTCGTTAAAAAGAACTTCTAGCCGGAGATGTAGATGTTTTGATGAAACACATGAGTTAGATAGTAGCAGAGAGAGTCAACATATGTGGATCAAGCAACCACGGAGGCTGAAGACTCAACATATCTTGATTTTAAAGTTGAAAGCTCATTTGGACCTTTTCGATTGATCTTCGTTAAAAAGAACTACTATCCGTATATGTAGATGTTTTGATGAAACAAATGAGTTAAATGGCGAGAGAGAGTCAACATATGTGTTCAAGCTACCACGGAGGCTGAAGACTCAACATATCTTGGTTTTAAAGTTGAAAGCTCATTTGGACCTTTTCGATTGATCTTCGTTAAAAAGATCTTCTAGCCAAAGATGTAGATGTTTTGATGAAACACATGAGTTAGATGGCAGTTGAGAGAGTCAACATATGTGTATCAAGCTACCACGGAGGCTGAAGACTCAACATATCTTGGTTTTAAAGTTGAAAGCTCATTTGGACCTTTTCGATTGATCTTCGTTAAAAAGAACTTCTAGCCGGAGATGTAGATGTTTTGATGAAACAAATGAGTTAAATGGCAGTTGAGAGAGTCAACAGATGTGTTCAAGCTACCACGGAGGCTGAAGACTCAACATATCTTGGTTTTAAAGTTGAAAGCTCATTTGGACCTTTTCGATTGATCTTCGTTAAAAAGAACTTCTAGCCGGAGATGTAGATGTTTTGATGAAACACATGAGTTAGATGGCAGTAGAGAGAGTCAACATATGTGTATCAATCACCCACGGAGGCTGAAGACTCAACATATCTTGGTTTTAAAGTTGAAAGCTCATTTGGACCTTTTCGATTGATCTTCGTTAAAAAGAACTTCTAGCCGGAGATGTAGATGTTTTGATGAAATACATGAGTTAGATGGTAGCAGAGAGAGTCAACATATGTGTATCAGTCACCCACGGAGGCTGAAGACTCAACATTTCTTGGTTTTAAAGTGGAAAGCTCATTTGGACCTTTTCGATTGATCTTCGTTAAAAAGAACTTCTAGCCAGAGATGTAGTTGTTTTGATGAAACACATGAGTTAGATGGCAGCAGAGAGAGTCAACATATGTGTATCAATCACCCACGGAGGCTGAAGACTCAACATATCTTGGTTGTAAAGTTGAAAGCTCATTTGGACCTTTTCGATTGATCTTCGTTAAAAAGAACTTCTAGCCAGAGATGTAGATGTTTTGATGAAACAAATGAGTTAAATGGCAGTAGAGAGAGTCAACATATGTGTATCAAGCTACCACGGAGGCTGAAGACTCAACATATCTTGGTTTTAAAGTTGAAAGCTCATTTGGACCTTTTCGATTGATCTTCGTTAAAAAGAACTTCTAGCCAGAGATGTAGATGTTTTGATGAAACAGATGAGTTAGATGGCAGTTGAGAGAGTCAACAGATGTGTATCAAGCTACCACGGAGGCTGAAGACTCAACATATCTTGGTTTTAAAGTTGAAAGCTCATTTGGACCTTTTCGATTGATCTTCGTTAAAAAGTACTTCTAGCCAGAGATGTAGATGTTTTGATGAAACAAATGAGTTAAATGGCAGTTGAGAGAGTCAACAGATGTGTTCAAGCTACCACGGAGGCTGAAGACTCAACATATCTTGGTTTTAAAGTTGAAAGCTCATTTGGACCTTTTCGATTGATCTTCGTTAAAAAGTACTTCTAGCCAGAGATGTAGATGTTTTGATGAAACAAATGAGTTAAATGGCAGTTGAGAGAGTCAACAGATGTGTTCAAGCTACCACGGAGGTCAAGACTCAACATATCTTGGTTTTAAAGTTGAAAGCTCATTTGGACCTTTTCGATTGAGCTTCGTTGAAAAGAACTTCTAGCCGGAGATGTAGATATTTTGAGGAAACACATGACTTAAATGGCAGTTGAGAGAGTCAACATATGTGTATCAAGCTACCACAAGGTGAAGACTCAACATATCTTGGTTTTAAAGTTGAAAGCTCATTTGGACCTTTTCGATTGATCTTCGTTAAAAGAACTTCAAACCGTAGATGTAGATGTTTTGATAAAACACATGAGTTATATGGCAGTTGAGAGAGTCAACAGATATGTATCAAGCTACCACGGAGGTCAAGACTCAACATATCTTGGTTTTAAAGTTGAAAGCTCATTTGGACCTTTTCGATTGATCTTCGTTAAAAAGAACTTCTAGCCAGGAGATGTAGATGTTTTGATGAAACACATGAGTTAGATGGCAAGAGAGAGTCAACATATGTGTATCAAGCTACCACGGAGGCTGAAGACTCAACATATCTTGGTTTTAAAGTTGAAAGCTCATTTGGACCTTTTCGATTGATCTTCGTTAAAAAGAACTTCTGGCCAGAGATGTAGATGTGTTGATGAAACAAATGAGTTAAATAATGGCGATTGAGAGAGTCAACAGATGTGTTCAAGATACCACGGAGGATCAAGACTAAACATATCTTGGTTTTAAAGTTGAAAGCTCATTTGGACCTTTTCGATTGATCTTCGTTAAAAAGAACTTCTAGCCAGAGATGTAGTTGTTTTGATGAAACACATGAGTTAGATGGCAGTAGAGAGAGTCAACATATGTGTATCAATCACCCACGGAGGCTGAAGACTCAACATATCTTGGTTGTAAAGTTGAAAGCTCATTTGGACCTTTTCGATTGATCTTCGTTAAAAAGAACTTCTAGCCGGAGATGTAGATGTTTTGATGAAATATATGAGTTAGATGGTAGCAGAGAGAGTCAACATATGTGTATCAGTCACCCACGGTGGCTGAAGACTCAACATTTCTTGGTTTTAAAGTGGAAAGCTCATTTGGACCTTTTCGATTGATCTTCGTTAAAAAGAACTTCTAGCCAGAGATGTAGTTGTTTTGATGAAACACATGAGTTAGATGGCAGTAGAGAGAGTCAACATATGTGTATCAATCACCCACGGAGGCTGAAGACTCAACATATCTTGGTTGTAAAGTTGAAAGCTCATTTGGACCTTTTCGATTGATCTTCGTTAAAAAGTACTTCTAGCCAGAGATGTAGATGTTTTGATGAAACAAATGAGTTAAATGGCAGTTGAGAGAGTCAACAGATGTGTTCAAGCTACCACGGAGGCTGAAGAATCAACATATCTTGGTTTTAAAGTTGAAAGCTCATTTGGACCTTTTCGATTGATCTTCGTTAAAAAGAACTTCTAGCCAGAGATGTAGATGTTTTGATGAAACAAATGAGTTAAATGGCAGTTGAGAGAGTCAACAGATGTGTTCAAGCTACCACGGAGGCTGAAGACTCAACATATCTTGGTTTTAAAGTTGAAAGCTCATTTGGACCTTTTCGATTGATCTTCGTTAAAAAGAACTTCTAGCCGGAGATGTAGATGTTTTGATGAAACAAATGAGTTAAATGGCAATTGAGAGAGTCAACAGATGTGTTCAAGCTACCACGGAGGCTGAAGACTCAACATATCTTGGTTTTAAAGTGGAAAGCTCATTTGGACCTTTTCGATTGATCTTCGTTAAAAAGAACTTCTAGCCAGAGATGTAGATGTTTTGATGAAACAAATAAGTTAAATGGCAGTTGAGAGAGTCAACAGATGTGTATCAAGCTACCACGGAGGCTGAAGACTCAACATATCTTGGTTTTAAAGTTGAAAGCTCATTTGGACCTTTTCGATTGATCTTCGTTAAAAAGAACTTCTAGCCGGAGATGTAGATATTTTGAGGAAACACATGAGTTAGCTGGCAGTTGAGAGAGTCAACAGATGTGTATCAAGCTACCACAGAGGCTGAAGGCTCAAGATATCTTGGTTTAAAAGTTGAAACCCCTTTTTGGACCTTTTCGATTGATCTTCGTTAAAAGAACTTCTAGCCAGAGATGTAGATGTTTGGATGAAACACATGAGTTAGATGGCAGTTGAGAGAGTCAACATATGTGTATCTAGCTACCACGGAGGCTGAAGACTCAACATATCTTGGTTTTAAAGTTGAAAGCTCATTTGGACCTTTTCGATTGATCTTCGTTAAAAAGAACTTCTAGCCGAAGATGTAGATGTTTTGATGAAACAAATGAGTTAGATGGCAGTTGAGAGAGTCAACAGATGTGTATTAAGCTACCACGGAGGCTGAAGACTCAACATATCTTGGTTTTAAAGTTGAAAGCTCATTTGGACCTTTCGATTGATCTGCGTTAAAAAGAACTTCTAGCCGGAGATGTAGATGTTTTGATGAAACAGATGAGTTAGATGGCAGTTGAGAGAGTCAACAGATGTGTATCAAGCTACCACGGGGGCTGAAGACTCAACATATCTTGGTTTTAAAGTTGAAAGCTCATTTGGACCTTTTCGATTGATCTTCGTTAAAAAGAACTTCTAGCCGGAGATGTAGAGGATTTGATGAAACACATGAGTTAGATGGTAGCAGAGAGAGTCAACAGATGTGTATCAAGCTACCACGGAGGCTGAAGACTCAACATATCTTGGTTTTAAAGTTGAAAGCTCATTTGGACCTTTTCGATTGATCTTCGTTAAAAAGAACTTCTAGCCGGAGATGTAGATGTTTTGATGAAACACATGAGTTAGATGGCAGTTGAGAGAGTCAACATATGTGTATCAAGCTACCACGGAGGCTGAAGACTCAACATATCTTGGTTTTAAAGTTGAAAGCTCATTTGGACCTTTTCGATTGATCTTCGTTAAAAAGAACTTCTAGCCAGAGATGTAGATGTTTTGATGAAACAAATGAGTTAGATGGCAGTAGAGAGAGTCAACATATGTGTATCAAGCTACCACGGAGTGAAGACTCACCATATCTTGGTTTTAAAGTTGAAAGCTCATTTGGACCTTTTCGATTGATCTTCGTTAAAAAGAACTTCTAGCCAGAGATGTAGATGTTTTGATGAAACACATGAGTTAGATCGCAGTTGAGAGAGTCAACAGATGTGTATCAAGCTACCACGGAGGCTGAAGACTAAAGATATCTTTGTTTAAAAGTTGAAAGCTCATTCATACCTTTTCCATTGATCTTCGTTAAAAGAACTTGTAGCCCAAGTTGTAGATGTTTTGATGAAACTCATGAGTTAGATGGTAAAGGAGAGAGCCAACATATGTGTATCAGGCACCCACGGAGACTGAAGACACAACATATCTTGGTTTTAAAGTTGAAAGCTCATTTGGACCTTTTCGATTGATCTTCGTTAAAAAGAACTTCTAGCCGGAGAAGTTGATGTTTTGATGAAACAAATGAGTTAAATGGCGATTGAAGAGTCAACATATGTGTATCAAGCTACCCACGGAGGCTGAAGCCTCAACATATCTTGGATTTAAGGTTGAAAGCTCATTTGGACCTTTTCGATTGATCTGCGTTAAAAAGAACTTCTAGCCGAAGATGTAGATGTTTTGATGAAACACATGAGTTAGATGGTAGCAGAGAGAGTCAACATATGTGTATCAAGCTACCACGGAGGCTGAAGACTCAACATATCTTGGTTTTAAAGTTGAAAGCTCATTTGGACCTTTTCGATTGATCTTCGTTTAAAAGTACTTCTAGCCAAAGATGTAGATGTTTTGATGAAACAAATGAGTTAAATGGCAGTTGAGAGAGTCAACATATGTGTATCAAGCTACCACGGAGGCTGAAGACTCAGCATATCTTGGTTTTAAAGTTGAAAGCTCATTTGGACCTTTTCGATTGATCTTCGTTAAAAAGTACTTCTAGCCAGAGATGTAGATGTTTTGATGAAACAAATGAGTTAAATGGCAGTTGAGAGAGTCAACAGATGTGTTCAAGCTACCACGGAGGCTGAAGACTCAACATATCTTGGTTTTAAAGTTGAAAGCTCATTTGGACCTTTTCGATTGATCTTCGTTAAAAAGTACTTCTAGCCAGAGATGTAGATGTTTTGATGAAACACATGAGTTAGATGGTAGCAGAGAGAGTCAACATATGTGTATCAATCACCCACGGAGGCTGAAGACTCAACATATCTTGGTTTTAAAGTTGAAAGCTCATTTGGACCTTTTCGATTGATCTTCGTTAAAAAGAACTTCTAGCCGGAGATGTAGATGTTTTGATGAAACAAATGAGTTAGATGGCAGCAGAGAGAGTCAACATATGTGTATCAAGCTACCACGGAGAATTTGAAGAATCAACATATATTTGTTTTGAAGTTGAAACCTCTTTTTGACCTTTTCGATAGATCTACGTTAAAAAGAACTTCGATCCGTAGATGTAGATGTTTTGATGAAACACATGAGTTAGATGGCGATTGAGAGAGTCAACATATGTGTATCAAGCTACCACGGAGGTGAAGACTCAACATATCTTGGTTTTAAAGTTGAAAGCTCATTTGGACCTTTTCGATTGATCTTCGTTAAAAGAACTTCTAGCCAAGATGTAGATGTTTTGATGAAACACATGAGTTAGATGGCGCTGAGAGAGTCAACATATGTGTATCAAGCTACCACGGAGGTGAAGACTCAACATATCTTGGTTTTAAAGTTGAAAGCTCATTTGGACCTTTTCGATTGATCTTCGTTAAAAAGAACTTCTAGCCAGGAGATGTAGATGTTTTGATGAAACACATGAGTTAGATGGCGATTGAGAGAGTCAACATATGTGTATCAAGCTACCCACGGAGGTCAAGACTCAACATATCTTGGTTTTAAAGTTGAAAGCTCATTTGGACCTTTTCGATTGATCTTCGTTAAAAAGAACTTCTAGCCGGACATGTAGATGTTTTGATGAAACACATGAGTTAGATGGCAGTTGAGAGAGTCAACATATGTGTATCAAGCAACCACGGAGGCTGAAGACTCAACATATCTTGGTTTTAAAGTTGAAAGCTCATTTGGACCTTTTCGATTGATCTTCGTTAAAAAGAACTTCTAGCCGGAGATGTAGATGTTTTGATGAAACACATGAGTTAGATGGCGCGAGAGAGAGTCAACAGATGTGTTCAAGCTACCACGGAGGCTGAAGACTCAACATATCTTGGATTTAAAGTTGAAAGCTCATTTGGACCTTTTCGATTGATCTGCGATAAAAAGAACTTCTAGCCAGAGATGTAGTTGTTTTGATGAAACACATGAGTTAGATGGCAGTAGAGAGAGTCAACATATGTGTATCAAGCTACCACGGAGGCTGAAGACTCAACATATCTTGGTTTTAAAGTTGAAAGCTCATTTGGACCTTTTCGATTGATCTTCGTTAAAAAGAACTTCTAGCCGGAGATGTAGATGTTTTGATGAAACACATGAGTTAGATGGCTGTTGAGAGAGTCAACATATGTGTATCAAGCTACCACGGAGGCTGAAGACTCAACATATCTTGGTTTTAAAGTGGAAAGCTCATTTTGGACCTTTTCGATTGATCATCGTTAAAAAGAAATTCTAGCCAGAGATGTAGATGTTTTGATGAAACAAATAAGTTAAATGGCAGTTGAGAGAGTCAACAGATGTGTATCAAGCTACCACGGAGGCTGAAGACTCAACATATCTTGGTTTTAAAGTTGAAAGCTCATTTGGACCTTTTCGATTGATCTTCGTTAAAAAGAACTTCTAGCCAGAGATGTAGATGTTTTGATGAAACACATGAGTTAGATGGCAGTTGAGAGAGTCAACAGATGTGTATCAAGCTACCACGGAGGCTGAAGACTCAACATATCTTGGTTTTAAAGTTGAAAGCTCATTTGGACCTTTTCGATTGATCTGCGTTAAAAAGAACTTCTACCCGAAGATGTAGATGTTTTGATGAAACACATGAGTTAGATGGCAGCTGAGAGAGTCAACAGATATGTATCAAGCTACCACGGAGGCTGAACACTCAACATATCTCGGTTTTAAAGTTGAAAGCTCATTTGGACCTTTTCGAATGATCTACGTTAAAAAGCACTTCTAGCCGGAGATGTAGATGTTTTGATGAAACACATGAGTTAGATGGTAGCGATTGAGAGAGTCAACATATGTGTATCAAGCACCCACGGAGGTGAAGACTCAACATATCTTGGTTTTAAAGTTGAAAGCTCATTTGGACCTTTTCGATTGATCTTCGTTAAAAAGAACTTCTAGCCTAGGAGATGTAGATGTTTTGATGAAACACATGAGTTAGATGGCGATTGAGAGAGTCAACAGATGTGTTCAAGCTACCACGGAGGCTGAAGACTCAACATATCTTGGTTGTAAAGTTGAAAGCTCATTTGGACCTTTTCGATTGATCTTCGTTAAAAAGAACTTCTAGCCAGAGATGTAGATGTTTTGATGAAACAAATGAGTAAGATAGTAGCAGAGAGAGTCAACATATGTGTATCAGTCACCCACGGTGGCTGAAGACTCAACATTTCTTGGTTTTAAAGTGGAAAGCTCATTTGGACCTTTTCGATTGATCTTCGTTAAAAAGAACTTCTAGCCAGAGATGTAGTTGTTTTGATGAAACACATGAGTTAGATGGCAGTTGAGAGAGTCAACAGATGTGTTCAAGCTACCACGGAGGCTGAAGACTCAACATATCTTGGTTTTAAAGTTGAAAGCTCATTTGGACCTTTTCGATTGATCTTCGTTAAAAAGTACTTCTAGCCAGAGATGTAGATGTTTTGATGAAACAAATGAGTTAAATGGCAGTTGAGAGAGTCAACATATGTGTATCAAGCTACCACGGAGGCTGAAGACTCAACATATCTTGGTTTTAAAGTTGAAAGCTCATTTGGACCTTTTCGATTGATCTTCGTTAAAAAGAACTTCTAGCCGGAGATGTAGATATTTTGAGGAAACACATGAGTTAGCTGGCAGTTGAGAGAGTCAAGAGATGTGTTGAAGCTACCACGGCGGCTGAAGACTCAACATATCTTGGTTTTAAAGTTGAAAGCTCATTTGGACCTTTTCGATTGATCTTCGTTAAAAAGAACTTCTAGCCAGAGATGTAGATGTTTTGATGAAACACATGAGTTAGATGGCGCAGGAGAGTCAACATATGTGTATCAAGCTACCACGGAGGTCAAGACTCAACATATCTTGGTTTTAAAGTTGAAAGCTCATTTGGACCTTTTCGATTGATCTTCGTTAAAAGAACTTCTAGCCGGAGATGTAGATGTTTTGATGAAACACATGAGTTAGATGGCAGTTGAGAGAGTCAACAGATGTGTATCAAGCTACCACGGGGGCTGAAGACTCAACATATCTTGGTTTTAAAGTTGAAAGCTCATTTGGACCTTTTCGATTGATCTGCGTTAAACAGAACTTCTAGCCGAAGATGTAGATGTTTTGATGAAACACATGAGTTAGATGGTAGCAGAGAGAGTCAACATATGTGTATCAAGTACCCACGGAGGCTGAAGCCTCAACATATCTTGGTTTTAAAGTTGAAAGCTCATTTGGACCTTTTCGATTGATCTTCGTTAAAAAGAACTTCTAGCCGAAGATGTAGATGTTTTGATGAAATACATGAGTTAGATGGTAGCAGAGAGAGTCAATATATGTGTTCAAGCTACCACGGAGGCTGAAGACTCAACATTTCTTCGTTTTAAAGTTGAAAGCTCATTTGGACCTTTTCGATTGATCTTCGTTAAAAAGTACTTCTAGCCAGAGATGTAGATGTTTTGATGAAACAAATGAGTTAAATGGCAGTTGAGAGAGTCAACAGATGTGTTCAAGCTACCACGGAGGCTGAAGACTCAACATATCTTGGTTTTAAAGTTGAAAGCTCATTTGGACCTTTTCGATTGATCTTCGTTAAAAAGAACTTCTAGCCGGAGATGTAGATATTTTGAGGAAACACATGAGTTAGCTGGCAGTTGAGAGAGTCAAGAGATGTGTTGAAGCTACCACGGCGGCTGAAGACTCAACATATCTTGGTTTTAAAGTTGAAAGCTCATTTAGACCTTTTCGATTGATCTTCGTTAAAAAGAACTTCTAGCCAGAGATGTAGATGATTTGATGAAACACATGAGTTAGATGGTAGCAGGGAGAGTCAACATATGTGTATCAAGTACCCACGGAGGCTGAAGCCTCAACATATCTTGGTTTTAAAGTTGAAAGCTCATTTGGACCTTTTCGATTGATCTTCGTTAAAAAGAACTTCTAGCCGGAGATGTAGATGTTTTGATGAAACAAATGAGTTAAATGGCAGTTGAGAGAGTCAACAGATGTGTTCAAGCTACCACGGAGGCTGAAGACTCAACATATCTTGGTTTTAAAGTTGAAAGCTCATTTGGACCTTTTCGATTGATCTTCGTTAAAAAGAACTTCTAGCCAGAGATGTAGATGTTTTGATGAAACAAATGAGTAAGATAGTAGCAGAGAGAGTCAACATATGTGTATCAGTCACCCACGGTGGCTGAAGACTCAACATTTCTTGGTTTTAAAGTGGAAAGCTCATTTGGACCTTTTCGATTGATCTTCGTTAAAAAGAACTTCTAGCCAGAGATGTAGTTGTTTTGATGAAACACATGAGTTAAATGGCAGTTGAGAGTCAACAGATGTGTATCAAGCTACCCACTGAGGTAGCTGAAGACTCAACATATCTTGGTTTTAAAGTTGAAAGCTCATTTGGACCTTTTCGATTGATCTTCGTTAAAAAGAACTTCTAGCCAGAGATGTAGATGTTTTGATGAAACAAATGAGTTAAATGGCAGTAGAGAGAGTCAACATATGTGTATCAAGTACCACGGAGGTCAAGACTCATCATTTCTTTTTTTTAAAGTTGAAAGCTCATTTGGACCTTTTCGATTGATCTTCGTTAAAAAGAACTTCTAGCCAAAGATGTAGATGTTTTGATTAAAGATTTGAGTTAGATGGCATTTGATATAGTCAAAAGATGTGTATCTAGCTACGACGTGGGCTGAAGACTCAACATATCTTGGTTTTAAAGTTGAAAGCTCATTTGGACGTTTTCGATTGATCTTCGTTAAAAAGAACGTCTGGCCAAGGATGTAGATGTTTTGATGAAACACATGAGTTAGATGGTAGCAGAGAGAGTCAACATATGTGTATCAAGCACCCACGGAGGTGAAGACTCAACATATCTTGGTTTTAAAGTTGAAACCCCATTTGGACCTTTTCGATTGATCTTTGTTAAAAAGAACTTCAAGCCAGAGATGTAGATGTTTTGATGAAACACATGAGTTAAATGGCAGTTGAGAGAGTCAACATATGTTTTGAAGCTACCACGGAGGCTGAAGACTCAACATATCTTGGTTTTAAAGTTGAAAGCTCATTTGGACCTTTTCGATTGATCTTCGTTAAAAAGAACTTCTAGCCGGAGATGTAGATGATTTGATGAAACACATGAGTTAGATGGTAGCAGAGAGAGTCAACATATGTGTATCAATCACCCACGGTGAAGACTCAACATATCTTGGTTTTAAAGTTGAAAGCTCATTTGGACCTTTTCGATTGATCTTCGTTAAAAAGAACTTCTAGCCTAGAGATGTAGATGTTTTGATGAAACACATGAGTTAAATGGCGATTGAGAGAGTCAACAGATGTGTTCAAGCTACCACGGAGTGAAGACTCAACATATCTTGGTTTTAAAGTTGAAAGCTCATTTGGACCTTTTCGATTGATCTTCGTTAAAAAGAACTTCTAGCCGAGAGATGTAGATGTTTTGATGAAACAAATGAGTTAAATGGCGATTGAGAGAGTCAACATATGTGTTCAAGCTACCACGGAGGTCAAGACTCAACATATCTTGGTTTTAAAGTTGAAAGCTCATTTGGACCTTTTCGATTGATCTTCGTTAAAAAGAACTTCTAGCCAAAGATGTAGATGTTTTGATGAAACACATGAGTTAGATGGCGATTGAGAGAGTCAACATATGTGTATCAAGCTACCACGGGGGCTGAAGACTCAACATATGTTGGTTTTAAAGTTGAAAGCTCATTTGGACCTTTTCGATTGATCTTCGTTAAAAAGAACTTCTAGCCGGAGATGTAGATGTTTTGATGAAACACATGAGTTAGATGGTAGCAGAGAGAGTCAACATATGTGTATCAAGCACCCACGGAGGCTGAAGACTCAACATATCTTGGTTTTAAAGTTGAAAGCTCATTTGGACCTTTTCGATTGATCTTCGTTAAAAAGAACTTCTAGCCGGAGATGTAGATGTTTTGATGAAACACATGAGTTAGATGGCAGATGAGATAGTCAAGATATGTGTATCAAGCTACCACGGAGGTCAAGACTCAACATATCTTGGTTTTAAAGTTGAAAGCTCATTTGGACCTTTTCGATTGATCTTCGTTAAAAAGAACTTCTAGCCGGAGATGTAGATGTTTTGATGAAACACATGAGTTAGATGGCAGTTGAGAGAGTCAACAGATGTGTATCAAGCTACCACGGGGGCTGAAGACTCAACATATCTTGGTTTTAAAGTTGAAAGCTCATTTGGACCTTTTCGATTGATCTTCGTTAAAAAGAACTTCTAGCCGAAGATGTAGATGTTTTGATGAAACACATGAGTTAGATGGCAGTTGAGAGAGTCAACAGATGTGTATTAAGCTACCACGGAGGCTGAAGACTCAACATATCTTGGTTTTAAAGTTGAAAGCTCATTTGGACCTTTTCGATTGATCTTCGTTAAAAAGAACTTCTAGCCAGAGATGTAGATGTTTTGATGAAACACATGAGTTAGATGGTAGCAGAGAGAGTCAACATATGTGTATCAAGCACCCACGGAGGCTGAAGACTCAACATATCTTGGTTTTAAAGTTGAAAGCTCATTTGGACCTTTTCGATTGATCTTCGTTAAAAAGAACTTCTAGCCAAAGATGTAGATGTTTTGATGAAACACATGAGTTAGATGGCGATTGAGAGAATCAACAGATGTGTATCTAGCTACCACGGAGGCTGAAGATTCAACATATCTTGGTTGTAAAGTGGAAAGCTCATTTGGACCTTTTCGATTGATCTTCGTTAAAAGAACTTCTAGCCAGAGATGTAGTTGTTTTGATGAAACACATAAGTTAGATGGCAGCAGAGAGAGTCAACATATGTGTATCAATCACCCACGGAGGCTGAAGACTCAACATATCTTGGTTTTAAAGTTGAAAGCTCATTTGGACCTTTTCGATTGATCTTCGTTAAAAAGAACTTCTAGCCAGAGATATAGTTGTTTTGATGAAACACATGAGTTAAATGGCAGTTGAGAGAGTCAACAGATGTGTTCAAGCTAACACGGAGGCGGAAGACTCAACATATCTTGGTTTTAAAGTTGAAAGCTCATTTGGACCTTTTCGATTGATCTTCGTTAAAAAGAACTTCTAGCCAGAGATGTAGATGTTTTGATGAAACAAATGAGTTAAATGGCAGTTGAGAGAGTCAACAAATGTGTTCAAGCTACCACGGAGGCTGAAGACTCAACATATCTTGGTTTTAAAGTTGAAAGCTCATTTGGACCTTTTCGATTGATCTTCGTTAAAAAGAACTTCTAGCCGGAGATGTAGATGTTTTGATGAAACACATGAGTTAGATGGCAGTTGAGAGAGTCAACAGATGTGTATTAAGCTACCACGGAGGCTGAAGACTCAACATATCTTGGTTTTAAAGTTGAAAGCTCATTTGGACCTTTTCGATTGATCTTCGTTAAAAAGAACTTCTAGCCGGAGATGTAGATGTTTTGATGAAACACATGAGTTAGATGGTAGCAGAGAGAGTCAACATATGTGTATCAATCACCCACGGAGGCTGAAGACTCAACATATCTTGGTTTTAAAGTTGAAAGCTCATTTGGACCTTTTCGATTGATCTTCGTTAAAAAGAACTTCTAGCCAGAGATGTAGATGTTTTGATGAAACAAATGAGTTAAATGGCAGTTGAGAGAGTCAACAGATGTGTTCAAGCTACCACGGAGGCTGAAGACTCAACATATCTTGGTTTTAAAGTTGAAAGCTCATTTGGACCTTTTCGATTGATCTTCGTTAAAAAGAACTTCTAGCCGGAGATGTAGATGTTTTGATGAAACACATGAGTTAGATGGCAGTTGAGAGAGTCAACATATGTGTATCAATCTACCACGGAGGCTGAAGACTCAACATATCTTGGTTTTAAAGTTGAAAGCTCATTTGGACCTTTTCGATTGATCTTTGTTAAAAAGAACTTCTAGCCAAAGATGTAGATGTGTTGATGAAACACATGAGTTAGATGGCAGTTGAGAGAGTCTACAGATGTGTTCAAGCTTCCACGGAGGCTGAAGACTCAATATATCTTAGTTTTAAAGTTGAAAGCTCATTTGGACCTTTTCAATTGATCTTCGTCAAAAAGAACTTCTAGCCGAGAGATGTAGATGTTTTGATGAAACAAATGAGTTAAATGGTAGCGAGAGAGAGTCAACAGATGTGTTCAAGCTACCACGGAGGCTGAAGACTCAACATATCTTGGTTTTAAAGTTGAAAGCTCATTTGGACCTTTTCGATTGATCTTCGTTAAAAAGAACTTCTGGCCAGAGATGTAGATGTGTTGATGAAACAAATGAGTTAAATGGCAGTTGAGAGAGTCAACAGATGTGTTCAAGCTACCACGGAGGCTGAAGACTCAACATATCTTGGTTTTAAAGTTGAAAGCTCATTTGGACCTTTTCGATTGATCTTCGTTAAAAAGAACTTCTAGCCGGAGATGTAGATGTTTTGATGAAATACATGAGTTAGATGGTAGCAGAGAGAGTCAACATATGTGTATCAGTCACCCACGGAGGCTGAAGACTCAACATTTCATGGTTTTAAAGTGGAAAGCTCATTTGGACCTTTTCGATTGATCTTCGTTAAAAAGAACTTCTAGCCAGAGATGTAGATGTTTTGATGAAACAAATGAGTTAAATGGCAATTGAGAGTGTCAACATATGTGTATCAAGCCACCACGGAGGTGAAGACTCAACATATCTTGGTTTTAAAGTTGAAAGCTCATTTGGACCTTTTCGATTGATCTTCGTTAAAAAGAACTTCTAGCCAGAGATGTAGATGTTTTGATGAAACACATGAGTTAAATGGCAGTTGAGAGAGTCAACAGATGTGTTCAAGCTACCACGGAGGCTGAAGACTCAACATATCTTGGTTTTAAAGTTGAAAGCTCATTTGGACCTTTTCGATTGATCTTCGTTAAAAAGAACTTCTAGCCAGAGATGTAGATGTTTTGATGAAACACATGAGTTAGATGGCAGTTGAGAGAGTCAACAGATGTGTATCAAGCTACCACGGAGGCTGAAGACTCAGCATATCTTGGTTTTAATGTTGAAAGCTCATTTGGACCTTGTCGATTGATCTTCGTTAAAAAGAACTGCTAGCCGGAGATGTAAATGTTTTGATGAAACACATGAGTTAGATGGTAGGAGAGAGAGTCAACATATGTGTATCAAGCACCCACGGAGGTTGAAGACTCAACATATCTTGGTTTTAAAGTTGAACGCTCATTTGGACCTTTTCGATTGATCTTCGTTAAAAAGAACATCTAGCCGGAGATGTAGATGATTTGATGAAACACATGAGTTAAATGGCAGTTGAGAGAGTCAACATATGTGTTCAAGCTACCACGGAGGCTGAAGACTCAACATATCTTGGTTTTAAAGTTGAAAGCTCATTTGGACCTTTTCGATTGATCTTCGTTAAAAAGAACTTCTAGCCGGAGATGTAGATGTTTTGATGAAACAAATGAGTTAGATGGCAGTTGAGAGAGTCAACTGAGGTGTATCTAGCTACCACGGAGGTGAAGACTCAACATATCTTGGTTTTAAAGTTGAAAGCTCATTTGGACCTTTTCGATTGATCTTCGTTAAAAAGAACTTCTAGCCAAAGATGTAGATGTTTTGATGAAACACATGAGTTAGATGGCGATTGAGAGAGTCAACATATGTGTATCAAGCTACCACGGAGAGGTCAAGACTCAACATATCTTGGTTTTAAAGTTGAAAGCTCATTTGGACCTTTTCGATTGATCTTCGTTAAAAAGAACTTCTAGCCGGAGATGTAGATGTTTTGATGAAACACATGAGTTAGATGGCGATTGAGAGAGTCAACATATGTGTATCAAGCTACCACACGGAGGTCAAGACTCAACATATCTTGGTTTTAAAGTTGAAAGCTCATTTGGACCTTTTCGATTGATCTTCGTTAAAAAGAACTTCTAGCCAGAGATGTAGATGTTTTGATGAAACAAATGAGTTAAATGGCGATTGAGAGAGTCAACATATGTGTATCAAGCTACCACGGAGTGAAGACTCAACATATCTTGGTTTTAAAGTTGAAAGCTCATTTGGACCTTTTCGATTGATCTTCGTTAAAAGAACTTCTAGCCAGGAGATGTAGATGTTTTGATGAAACAAATGAGTTAGATGGCGATTGAGAGAGTCAACAGATGTGTATCAAGCTACCACGGAGGTGAAGACTCAACATATCTTGGTTTTAAAGTTGAAAGCTCATTTGGACCTTTTCGATTGATCTTCGTTAAAAAGAACTTCTAGCCGTAGATGTAGATGTTTTGATGAAACAAATGAGTTAAATGGCGCTTGAGAGAGTCAACAGATGTGTTCAAGCTACCACGGAGGCTGAAGACTCAACATATCTTGGTTTTAAAGTTGAAAGCTCATTTAGACCTTTTCGATTGATCTTCGTTAAAAAGAACTTCTAGCCGGAGATGTAGATGTTTTGATGAAACAAATGACTTAAATGGCAGTTGAGAGAGTCAACAGATGTGTATCAAGCTACCACGGGGGCTGAAGACTCAACATATCTTGGTTTTAAAGTTGAAAGCTCATTTGGACCTTTTCGATTGATCTGCGTTAAACAGAACTTCTAGCCGGAGATGTAGATGTTTTGATGAAACACATGAGTTAGATGGTAGCAGAGAGAGTCAACATATGTGTATCAATCACCCACGGAGGCTGAAGACTCAACATATCTTGGTTTTAAAGTTGAAAGCTCATTTGGACCTTTTCGATTGATCTTCGTTAAAAAGAACTTCTAGCCAGAGATGTAGATGTTTTGATGAAACACATGAGTTAAATGGCAGTTGAGAGTGTCAACAGATGTGTTCAAGCCTCCACGGAGGCTGATGACTCAACATATCTTGGTTTTAAAGTTGAAAGCTCATTTGGACCTTTTCGATTGATCTTCGTTAAAAAGAACTTCTAGCCGGAGATGTAGATGTTTTGATGAAACACATGAGTTAGATGGTAGCAGAGAGAGTCAACATATGTGTATCAATCACCCACGGAGGCTGAAGACTCAACATATCTTGGTTTTAAAGTTGAAAGCTCATTTGGACCTTTTCGATTGATCTTCGTTAAAAAGAACTTCTAGCCGGAGATGTAGATGTTTTGATGAAACACATGAGTTAGATGGCGATTGAGAGAGTCAACAGATGTGTTCAAGCTACCACGGAGGCTGAAGACTCAACATATCTTGGTTTTAAAGTTGAAAGCTCATTTGGACCTTTTCGATTGATCTTCGTTAAAAAGAACTTCTAGCCGGAGATGTAGATGTTTTGATGAAACACATGAGTTAGATGGCAGTTGAGAGAGTCAACAGATGTGTATCAAGCTACCACGGAGGCTGAAGACTCAACATATCTTGGTTTTAAAGTTGAAAGCTCATTTGGACCTTTTCGATTGATCTTCGTTAAAAAGAACTTCTGGCCAGAGATGTAGATGTGTTGATGAAACAAATGAGTTAGATGGCAGCAGAGAGAGTCAACATATGTGTATCAATCACCCACGGAGGCTGAAGACTCAACATATCTTGGTTTTAAAGTTGAAAGCTCATTTGGACCTTTTCGATTGATCTTCGTTAAAAAGAACTTCTAGCCGGAGATGTAGATGTTTTGATGAAACACATGAGTTAGATGGCAGCAGAGAGAGTCAACATATGTGTATCAATCACCCACGGAGGCTGAAGACTCAACATATCTTGGTTTTAAAGTTGAAAGCTCATTTGGACCTTTTCGATTGATCTTCGTTAAAAAGAACTTCTAGCCGGAGATGTAGATGTTTTGATGAAACACATGAGTTAGATGGTAGCAGAGAGAGTCAACATATGTGTATCAATCACCCACGGAGGCTGAAGACTCAACATATCTTGGTTTTAAAGTTGAAAGCTCATTTGGACCTTTTCGATTGATCTTCGTTAAAAAGAACTTCTAGCCAGAGATGTAGATGTTTTGATGAAACAGATGAGTTAGATGGCAGTTGAGAGAGTCAACATATGTGTATCAAGCTACCACGGAGGCTGAAGACTCAACATATCTTGGTTTTAAAGTTGAAAGCTCATTTGGACCTTTTCGATTGATCTGCGTTAAACAGAACTTCTAGCCGGAGATGTAGATGATTTGATGAAACACATGAGTTAGATGGTAGCAGAGAGAGTCAACATATGTGTATCAAGTACCCACGGAGGCTGAAGACTCAACATATCTTGGTTTTAAAGTTGAAAGCTCATTTGGACCTTTTCGATTGATCTTCGTTAAAAAGAACTTCTAGCCAGAGATGTAGATGTTTTGATGAAACACATGAGTTAAATGGCAGTTGAGAGAGTCAACAGATGTGTATCAAGCTACCACGGAGGCTGAAGACTCAACATATCTTGGTTTTAAAGTTGAAAGCTCATTTGGACCTTTTCGATTGATCTTCGTTAAAAAGAACTTCTAGCCAGAGATGTAGATGTTTTGATGAAACAAATGAGTTAAATGGCAGTTGAGAGAGTCAACAGATGTGTTCAAGCTACCACGGAGGCTGAAGACTCAACATATCTTGGTTTTAAAGTTGAAAGCTCATTTGGACCTTTTCGATTGATCTTCGTTAAAAAGAACTTCTAGCCGAAGATGTAGATGTTTTGATGAAACACATGAGTTAGATGGTAGCAGAGAGAGTCAACATATGTGTATCAAGCACCCACGGAGGCCGAAGACTCAACATATCTTGGTTTTAAAGTTGAAAGCTCATTTGGACATTTTCGATTGATCTTCGTTAAAAAGAACTTCTAGCCAGAGATGTAGTTGTTTTGATGAAACACATGAGTTAGATGGCAGCAGAGAGAGTCAACATATGTGTATCAATCACCCACGGAGGCTGAAGACTCAACATATCTTGGTTTTAAAGTTGAAAGCTCATTTGGACCTTTTCGATTGATCTTCGTTAAAAAGAACTTCTAGCCGAAGATGTAGATGTTTTGATGAAACACATGAGTTAGATGGCGAGTTGAGAGAGTCAACAGATGTGTATCAAGCTACCACGGGGGTTGAAGACTCAACATATCTTGGTTTTAAAGTTGAAAGCTCATTTGGACCTTTTCGATTGATCTTCGTTAAAAAGAACTTCTAGCCGAAGATGTAGATGTTTTGATGAAACACATGAGTTAGATTGTAGCAGATAGAGTCAACATATGTGTATCAATCACCCACGGAGGCTGAAGACTCAACATATCTTGGTTTTAAAGTTGAAAGCTCATTTGGACCTTTTCGATTGATCTTCGTTAAAAAGTACTTCTAGCCAGAGATATAGATGTTTTGATGAAACACATGAGTTAAATGGCAGTTGAGAGTGTCAACAGATGTGTTCAAGCCTCCACGGAGGATGATGACTCAGCATATCTTGGTTTTAAAGTTGAAAGCTCATTTGGACCTTTTCGATTGATCTTCGTTAAAAAGAACTTCTGGCCAGAGATGTAGATGTGTTGATGAAACAAATGAGTTAGATGGCGATTGAGAGAGTCAACATATGTGTATCAAGCTACCACGGAGGTGAAGACTCAACATATCTTGGTTTTAAAGTTGAAAGCTCATTTGGACCTTTTCGATTGATCTTCGTTAAAAAGAACTTCTAGCCAAAGATGTAGATGTTTTGATGAAACACATGAGTTAGATGGCGATTGAGAGAGTCAACATATGTGTATCAAGCTACCACGGAGGCGAAGACTCAACATATCTTGGTTGTAAAGTTGAAAGCTCATTTGGACCTTTTCGATTGATCTTCGTCAAAAAGAACTTCTAGCCAGAGATGTAGATGTTTTGATGAAACACATGAGTTAGATGGTAGCAGAGAGAGTCAACATATGTGTATCAAGTACCCACGGAGGCTGAAGACTCAACATATCTTGGTTTTAAAGTTGAAAGCTCATTTGGACCTTTTCGATTGATCTTCGTTAAAAAGAACTTCTAGCCGGAGATGTAGACGTTTTGATGAAACACATGAGTTAGATGGCACTTGAGAGAGTCAACAGATGTGTATCAAGCTACCACGGGGGCTGAAGACTTAACATTTCTTGGTTTTAAAGTTGAAAGCTCATTTGGACCTTTTCGATTGATCTTCGTTAAAAAGAACTTCTAGCCGGAGATGTAGATGATTTGATGAAACACATGAGTTAGATGGTAGCGAGAGTCAACATATGTGTATCAAGCACCCACGGAGGCTGAAGACTCAACATATCTTGGTTTTAAAGTTGAAAGCTCATTTGGACCTTTTCGATTGATCTTCGTTAAAAAGAACTTCTAGCCGGAGATGTAGATGTTTTGATGAAACACATGAGTTAGATGGCAGTTGAGAGAGTCAACAGATGTGTATCAAGCTACCACGGGGGCTGAAGACTCAACATATCTTGGTTTTAAAGTTGAAAGCTCATTTGGACCTTTTCGATTGATCTTCGTTAAAAAGAACTTCTAGCCGGAGATGTAGATGTTTTGATGAAACACATGAGTTAGATGGTAGCAGAGAGAGTCAACATATGTGTATCAATCACCCACGGAGGCTGAAGACTCAACATATCTTGGTTTTAAAGTTGAAAGCTCATTTGGACCTTTTCGATTGATCTTCGTTAAAAAGAACTTCTAGCCGGAGATGTAGATGTTTTGATGAAACAGATGAGTTAGATGGCACTTGAGAGAGTCAACAGATGTGTATCAAGCTACCACGGGGGCTGAAGACTCAACATATCTTGGTTTTAAAGTTGAAAGCTCATTTGGACCTTTTCGATTGATCTTCGTTAAAAAGAACTTCTAGCCGGAGATGTAGATGTTTTGATGAAACACATGAGTTAGATGGTAGCAGAGAGAGTCAACATATGTGTATCAATCAACCACGGAGGCTGAAGACTCAACATATCTTGGTTTTAAAGTTGAAAGCTCATTTGGACCTTTTCGATTGATCTGCGTTAAAAAGAACTTCTAGCCGGAGATGTAGATGTTTTGATGAAACAGATGAGTTAGATGGCAGTTGAGAGAGTCAACAGATGTGTATCAAGCTACCACGGGGGCTGAAGACTCAACATATCTTGGTTTTAAAGTTGAAAGCTCATTTGGACCTTTTCGATTGATCTGCGTTAAACAGAACTTCTAGCCGAAGATGTAGATGTTTTGATGAAACACATGAGTTAGATGGTAGCAGAGAGAGTCAACATATGTGTATCAATCAACCACGGAGGCTGAAGACTCAACATATCTTGGTTTTAAAGTTGAAAGCTCATTTGGACCTTTTCGATTGATCTTCGTTAAAAAGAACTTCTAGCCGGAGATGTAGATGTTTTGATGAAACACATGAGTTAGATGGCTGCAGAGAGAGTCAACATATGTGTATCAATCTACCACGGAGGCTGAAGCCTCAACATATCTTGGTTTTAAAGTTGAAAGCTCATTTGGACCTTTTCGATTGATCTGCGTTAAAAAGAACTTCTAGCCGAAGATGTAGATGTTTTGATGAAACACATGAGTTAGATGGTAGCAGAGAGAGTCAACATATGTGTATCAAGCTACCACGGAGGCTGAAGACTCAACATATCTTGGTTTTAAAGTTGAAAGCTCATTTGGACCTTTTCGATTGATCTTCGTTAAAAAGAACTTCTAGCCAGAGATGTAGATGTTTTGATGAAACACATGAGTTAGATGGCAGTTGAGAGAGTCAACAGATGTGTATCAAGCTACCACGGAGGCTGAAGACTCAACATATCTTGGTTTTAAAGTTGAAAGCTCATTTGGACCTTTTCGATTGATCTTCGTTAAAAAGAACTTCTAGCCGGAGATGTAGATGTTTTGATGAAACACATGAGTTAGATGGTAGCAGAGAGAGTCAACATATGTGTATCAAGCACCCACGGAGGCTGAAGACTCAACATATCTTGGTTTTAAAGTTGAAAGCTCATTTGGACCTTTTCGATTGATCTTCGTTAAAAAGAACTTCTAGCCGGAGATGTAGATGTTTTGATGAAACACATGAGTTAGATGGCAGTTGAGAGAGTCAACATATGTGGATCAAGCAACCACGGAGGCTGAAGACTCAACATATCTTGGTTTTAAAGTTGAAAGCTCATTTGGACCTTTTCGATTGATCTTCGTTAAAAAGAACTTCTAGCCGAAGATGTAGATGTTTTGATGAAACACATGAGTTAGATGGTAGCAGAGAGAGTCAACATATGTGTATCAAGCTACCACGGAGGCTGAAGACTCAACATATCTTGGTTTTGAAGTTGAAAGCTCATTTGGACCTTTTCGATTGATCTACGTTAAAAAGAACTTCTAGCCAGAGATGTAGATGTTTTGATGCAACACATGAGTTAAATGGCAGTTGAGAGTGTCAACAGATGTGTTCAAGCCTCCACGGAGGCTGATGACTCAACATATCTTGGTTTTAAAGTTGAAAGCTCATTTGGACCTTTTCGATTGATCTTCGTTAAAAAGAACTTCTAGCCGGAGATGTAGATGTTTTGATGAAATATATGAGTTAGATGGTAGCAGAGAGAGTCAACATATGTGTATCAGTCACCCACGGTGGCTGAAGACTCAACATTTCTTGGTTTTAAAGTGGAAAGCTCATTTGGACCTTTTCGATTGATCTTCGTTAAAAAGAACTTCTAGCCAGAGATGTAGTTGTTTTGATGAAACACATGAGTTAGATGGCAGTAGAGAGAGTCAACATATGTGTATCAAGCTACCACGGAGGCTGAAGACTCAACATATCTTGGTTTTAAAGTTGAAAGCTCATTTGGACCTTTTCGATTGATCTTCGTTAAAAAGAACTTCTAGCCAGAGATGTAGTTGTTTTGATGAAACACATGAGTTAGATGGCAGCAGAGAGAGTCAACATATGTGTATCAATCACCCACGGAGGCTGAAGACTCAACATATCTTGGTTGTAAAGTTGAAAGCTCATTTGGACCTTTTCGATTGATCTTCGTTAAAAAGAACTTCTAGCCGAAGATGTAGATGTTTTGATGAAACACATGAGTTAAATGGCGATTGAGAGAGTCAACAGATGTGTATCAAGCTACCACGGAGGTGAAGACTCAACATATCTTGGTTTTAAAGTTGAAAGCTCATTTGGACCTTTTCGATTGATCTTCGTTAAAAAGAACTTCTAGCCGAGAGATGTAGATGTTTTGATGAAACAAATGAGTTAAATGGCAGTTGATAGATTCAACATGTGTGTTCAAGCTACCACGGAGGCTGAAGACTCAACATATCTTGGTTTTAAAGTTGAAAGCTCATTTGGACCTTTTCGATTGATCTTCGTTAAAAAGAACTTCTAGCCGGAGATGTAGAAGTTTTGATGAAACACATGAGTTAAATGGCGATTGAGAGAGTCAACAGATGTGTATCAAGCTACCACGGAGGTCAAGACTCAACATATCTTGGTTTTAAAGTTGAAAGCTCATTTGGACCTTTTCGATTGATCTTCGTTAAAAAGAACTTCTAGCCGGAGAAGTAGATGTTTTGATGAAATACATGAGTTAGATGGTTGCAGAGAGAGTCAACATATGTGTATCAATCACCCACGGAGGCTGAAGACTCAACATATCTTGGTTTTAAAGTTGAAAGCTCATTTGGACCTTTTCGATTGATCTTCGTTAAAAAGAACTTCTAGCCGGAGATGTAGACGTTTTGATGAAACACATGAGTTAGATGGCACTTGAGAGAGTCAACAGATGTGTATCAAGCTACCACGGGGGCTGAAGACTTAACATTTCTTGGTTTTAAAGTTGAAAGCTCATTTGGACCTTTTCGATTGATCTTCGTTAAAAAGAACTTCTAGCCGGAGAAGTAGATGTTTTGATGAAATACATGAGTTAGATGGTTGCAGAGAGAGTCAACATATGTGTATCAATCACCCACGGAGGCTGAAGACTCAACATATCTTGGTTTTAAAGTTGAAAGCTCATTTGGACCTTTTCGATTGATCTTCGTTAAAAAGAACTTCTAGCCGGAGATGTAGACGTTTTGATGAAACACATGAGTTAAATGGCAGTTGAGAGTGTCAACAGATGTGTTCAAGCCTCCACGGAGGATGATGACTCAGCATATCTTGGTTTTAAAGTTGAAAGCTCATTTGGACCTTTTCGATTGATCTTCGTTAAAAAGAACTTCTGGCCAGAGATGTAGATGTGTTGATGAAACAAATGAGTTAGATGGCAGCAGAGAGAGTCAACATATGTGTATCAATCACCCACGGAGGCTGAAGACTCAACATATCTTGGTTTTAAAGTGGAAAGCTCATTTGGACCTTTTCGATTGATCTTCGTTAAAAAGAACTTCTAGCCAGAGATATAGTTGTTTTGATGAAACACATGAGTTAAATGGCAGTTGAGAGAGTCAACATATGTGTATCAATCACCCACGGTGGCTGAAGACTCAACATTTCTTGGTTTTAAAGTTGAAAGCTCATTTGGACCTTTTCGATTGATCTTCGTTAAAAGAACTTCTAGCCGAGAGATGTAGATGTTTTGATGAAACAAATGAGTTAAATGGCGATTGAGAGAGTCAACAGATGTGTTCAAGCTACCACGGAGGCTGAAGACTCAACATATCTTGGTTTTAAAGTTGAAAGCTCATTTGGACCTTTTCGATTGATCTTCGTTAAAAAGAACTTCTAGCCAAAGATGTAGATGTGTTGATGAAACACATGAGTTAGATGGCAGTTGAAAGAGTCAACAGATGTGAATCAAGCTACCACGGAGGCTGAAGACTCAACATATCTTGGTTTTAAAGTTGAAAGCTCATTTGGACCTTTTCGATTGATCTTCGTTAAAAAGAACTTCTAGCCAAGATGTAGATGTTTTGATGAAACACATGAGTTAGATGGTAGCAGAGAGAGTCAACATATGTGTATCAAGCACCCACGGAGGCTGAAGACTCAACATATCTTGGTTTTAAAGTTGAAAGCTCATTTGGACCTTTTCGATTGATCTTCGTTAAAACGAACTTCTAGACGGAGATGCAGATGTTTTGATGAAACACATGAGTTAAATGGCAGTTGAGAGAGTCAGCAGATGTGTATTAAGCAACCACGGAGGCTGAAGACTCAACATATCTTGGTTTTAAAGTTGAAAGCTCATTTGGACGTTTTCGATTGATCTTCGTTAAAAAGAACGTCTGGCCAAGGATGTAGATGTTTTGATGAAACACATGAGTTAGATGGTAGCAGAGAGAGTCAACATATGTGTATCAAGCACCCACGAAGGTTGAAGACTCGACATATCTTGGTTTTGAAGTTGAAAGCTCATTTGGACCATTTCGATTGATCTTCGTTAAAAAGAACTTCTAGACAGAGATGTAGATGTTTTGATGAAACACATGAGTTAATTGGCGAGAGAGAGTCAACATATGTGTATCAAGCCACCACGGAGGCTGAAGACTCAACATATCTTGGTTTTAAAGTTGAAAGCTCATTTGGACCTTTTCGATTGATCTTCGTTAAAAAGAACTTCTAGCCGGAGATGTAGATGTTTTGATGAAATACATGAGTTAGATGGTAGCAGAGAGAGTCAACATATGTGTATCAATCACCCACGGAGGCTGAAGACTCAACATATCTTGGTTTTAAAGTTGAAAGCTCATTTGGACCTTTTCGATTGATCTTCGTTAAAAAGAACTTCTAGCCGAGAGATGTAGATGTTTTGATGAAACACATGAGTTAAATGGCAGTTGAGAGAGTCAACATATGTGTATCAAGCTACCACGGGGGCTGAAGACTCAACATATCTTGGTTTTAAAGTTGAAAGCTCATTTGGACCTTTTCGATTGATCTTCGTTAAAAAGAACTTCTAGCCGGAGATGTAGATATTTTGAGGAAACACATGAGTTAGATGGTAGCGAGAGAGTCAACATATGTGTATCAATCACCCACGGAGGTCAAGACTCAACATTTCTTGGTTTTAAAGTGGAAAGCTCATTTGGACCTTTTCGATTGATCTTCGTTAAAAAGAACTTCTAGCCGAGAGATGTAGATGTTTTGATGAAACACATGAGTTAAATGGCGATTGAGAGAGTCAACATATGTGTATCAAGCTACCACGGAGGTGAAGACTCAACATATCTTGGTTTTAAAGTTGAAAGCTCATTTCGACCTTTTCGATTGATCTTCGTTAAAAAGTACTTCTAGCCAGAGATGTAGATGTTTTGATGAAACAAATGAGTTAAATGACAGTTGAGAGAGTCAACAGATGTGTTCAAGCTATCACGGAGGCTGAAGACTCAATATATCTTGGTTTTAAAGTTGAAAGCTCATTTGGACCTTTTCGATTGATCTACGTTAAAAAGAACTTCTAGCCAGAGATGTAGATGTTTTGATGAAACAAATGAGTTAAATGGCAGTTGAGAGAGTCAACAGATGTTTTTAAGCTACCACGGAGGCGGAAGACTCAACATATCTTGGTTTTAAAGTTGAAAGCTCATTTGGACCTTTTCGATTGATCTTCGTTAAAAAGAACTTCTAGCCGGAGATGTAGATGTTTTGAGGAAACACATGAGTTAGATGGTAGCGAGAGAGAGTCAACATATGTGTATCAAGTACCCACGGAGGTTGAAGCCTCAACATATCTTGGTTTTCAAGTTGAAAGCTCATTTGGACCTTTTCGATTGATCTGCGTTAAAAAGAACTTCTAGCCGGAGATGTAGATGTTTTGATGAAACAGATGAGTTAGATGGCAGTTGAGAGAGTCAACAGATGTGTTCAAGCTACCACGGAGGCTGAAGACTCAACATATCTTGGTTTTAAAGTTGAAAGCTCATTTGGACCTTTTCGATTGATCTTCGTTTAAAAGAACTTCTAGCCGGAGATGTAGATGTTTTGATGAAATACATGAGTTAGATGGTAGCAGAGAGAGTCAACATATGTGTATCAATCACCCACGGAGGCTGAAGACTCAACATATCTTGGTTTTAAAGTTGAAAGCTCATTTGGACCTTTTCGATTGATCTTCGTTAAAAGAACTTCTAGCCAGAGATGTAGTTGTTTTGATGAAACACATAAGTTAGATGGCAGCAGAGAGAGTCAACATATGTGTTCAAGCCACCACGAGGTGAAGACTCAACATATCTTGGTTTTAAAGTTGAAAGCTCATTTGGACCTTTTCGATTGATCTTCGTTAAAAGAACTTCTAGCCGAAGATGTAGATGTTTTGATGAAACAAATGAGTTAAATGGCAGTTGAGAGAGTCAACAGATGTGTTCAAGCTACCACGGAGGCTGAAGACTCAACATATCTTGGTTTTAAAGTTGAAAGCTCATTTGGACCTTTTCGATTGATCTTCGTTAAAAAGAACTTCTAGCCAGAGATGTAGATGTTTTGATGAAACACATGAGTTAGATGGCAGTTGAGAGAGTCAACAGATGTGTATCAAGCTACCACGGAGGCTGAAGACTCAACATATCTTGGTTTTAAAGTTGAAAGCTCATTTGGACCTTTTCGATTGATCTTCGTTAAAAAGAACTTCTAGCCAGAGATGTAGATGTTTTGATGAAACACATGAGTTAGATGGTAGCAGAGAGAGTCAACATATGTGTATCAAGCACCCACGGAGGCTGAAGACTCAACATATCTTGGTTTTAAAGTTGAAAGCTCATTTGGACCTTTTCGATTGATCTTCGTTAAAAAGAACTTCTAGCCGGAGATGTAGATGTTTTGATGAAACACATGAGTTAGATGGCAGTTGAGAGAGTCAACAGATGTGTATCTAGCACCCACTGATGGTGAATACTTAAAATATCTTGTTTTTAAAGTTGAAAGCTCATTTGGACCTTTTCGATTGATCTTCGTTAAAAAGAACTTCTAGCCAGGATGTAGATGTTTTGATGAAACACATGAGTTAGATAGAAGCAGAGAGAGTCAACATATGTGTATCAAGCACCCACGGAGGCTGAAGACTCAACATATCTTGGTTTTAAAGTTGAAAGCTCATTTGGACCTTTTCGATTGATCTTCGTTAAAAAGAACTTCTAGCCAGAGATGTAGATGTTTTGATGAAACACATGAGTTAGATGGCAGTTGAGAGAGTCAACAGATGTGTAACAAGCAACCACGGAGGCTGAAGACTCAACATATCCTGGTTTAAAAGTAGAAAGCTCATTTGGACCTTTTCGATTGATCTTCGTTAAAAAGTACTTCTAGCCAGAGATGTAGATGTTTTGATGAAACAAATGAGTTAAATGGCAGTTGAGAGAGTCAACAGATGTGTTCAAGCTACCACGGAGGCTGAAGACTCAACATATCTTGGTTTTAAAGTTGAAAGCTCATTTGGACCTTTTCGATTGATCTTCGTTAAAAAGAACTTCTGGCCAGAGATGTAGATGTGTTGATGAAACAAATGAGTTAAATGGCAGTTGAGAGAGTCAACAGATGTGTTCAAGCTACCACGGAGGTCAAGACTCAACATATCTTGGTTTTAAAGTTGAAAGCTCATTTGGACCTTTTCGATTGATCTTCGTTAAAAAGAACTTCTAGCCCGAGATTTAGATGTTTTGATGAAACAAATGAGTTAAATGGCGATTGAGAGAGTCAACATATGTGTATCAAGCTACCACGGAGGCTGAAGACTCAACATATCTTGGTTTTAAAGTTGAAAGCTCATTTGGACCTTTTCGATTGATCTTCGTTAAAAAGAACTTCTAGCCGGAGATGTAGATGTTTTGATGAAATACATGAGTTAGATGGTAGCAGAGAGAGTCAACATATGTGTATCAATCACCCACGGAGGCTGAAGACTCAACATATCTTGGTTTTAAAGTGGAAAGCTCATTTGGACCTTTTCGATTGATCTTCGTTAAAAAGAACTTCTAGCCAGAGATGTAGATGTTTTGATGAAACAAATGAGTTAAATGGCAGTTGAGAGAGTCAACAGATGTGTATCAAGCTACCACGGAGGCTGAAGACTCAACATATCTTGGTTTTAAAGTTGAAAGCTCATTTGGACCTTTTCGATTGATCTTCGTTAAAAAGAACTTCTAGCCAGAGATGTAGATGTTTTGATGAAACAAATGAGTTAAATGGCAATTGAGAGAGTCAACAGATGTGTATCAAGCTACCACGGAGGTCAAGACTCAACATATCTTGGTTTTAAAGTTGAAAGCTCATTTGGACCTTTTCGATTGATCTTCGTTAAAAAGAACTTCTAGCCAAAGATGTAGATGTTTTGATGAAACACATGAGTTAGATGGCGATTGAGAGAGTCAACAGATGTGTATCAAGCTACCACGGAGGCTGAAGACTCAACATATCTTGGTTTTAAAGTTGAAAGCTCATTTGGACCTTTTCGATTGATCTTCGTTAAAAAGAACTTCTAGCCGAAGATGTAGATGTTTTGATGAAACACATGAGTTAGATGGTAGCAGAGAGAGTCAACATATGTGTATCAAGTACCCACGGAGGCTGAAGCCTCAACATATCTTGGTTTTAAAGTTGAAAGCTCATTTGGACCTTTTCGATTGATCTTCGTTAAAAAGAACTTCTAGCCGGAGATGTAGATGTTTTGATGAAACAGATGAGTTAGATGGCAGTTGAGAGAGTCAATAGATGTGTATCAAGCTACCACTAGGTCGAAGACTCAACATATCTTGGTTTTAAAGTTGAAAGCTCATTTGGACCTTTTCGATTGATCTTCGTTAAAAAGAACTTCTAGCCAGAGATGTAGATGTTTTGATGAAACAAATGAGTTAAATGGCAGTTGAGAGAGTCAACAGATGTGTTCAAGCTACCACGGAGGCTGAAGACTCAACATATCTTGGTTTTAAAGTTGAAAGCTCATTTGGACCTTTTCGATTGATCTTCGTTAAAAAGAACTTCTAGCCGGAGATGTAGATGTTTTGATGAAATACATGAGTTAGATGGTAGCAGAGAGAGTCAACATATGTGTATCAGTCACCCACGGAGGCTGAAGACTCAACATTTCTTGGTTTTAAAGTGGAAAGCTCATTTGGACCTTTTCGATTGATCTTCGTTAAAAAGAACTTCTAGCCAGAGATGTAGTTGTTTTGATGAAACACATGAGTTAAATGGCAGTTGAGAGAGTCAACAGATGTGTTCAAGCTACCACGGAGGCTGAAGACTCAACATATCTTGGTTTTAAAGTTGAAAGCTCATTTGGACCTTTTCGATTGATCTTCGTTAAAAAGTACTTCTAGCCAGAGATGTAGATGTTTTGATGAAACAAATGAGTTAAATGGCAGTTGAGAGAGTCAACAGATGTGTTCAAGCTACCACGGAGGCTGAAGACTCAACATATCTTGGTTTTAAAGTTGAAAGCTCATTTGGACCTTTTCGATTGATCTTCGTTAAAAAGAACTTCTAGCCAGAGATGTAGATGTTTTGATGAAACACATGAGTTAGATGGCAGTAGAGAGAGTCAACATATGTGTTCAAGCTACCACGGAGGCTGAAGACTCAACATATCTTGGTTTTAAAGTTGAAAGCTCATTTGGACGTTTTCGATTGATCTTCGTTAAAAAGAACGTCTAGCCAAGGATGTAGATGTTTTGATGAAACACATGAGTTAGATGGTAGCAGAGAGAGTCAACATATGTGTATCAAGCTACCACGGGGGTTGAAGACTCAACATATCTTGGTTTTAAAGTTGAAAGCTCATTTGGACCTTTTCGATTGATCTGCGTTAAAAAAGAACTTCTAGCCGGAGATGTAGATGTTTTGATGAAACACATGAGTTAAATGGCAGTTGAGAGTGTCAACAGATGTGTTCAAGCTACCACGGAGGCTGAAGACTCAACATATCTTGGTTTTAAAGTTGAAAGCTCATTTGGACCTTTTCGATTGATCTTCGTTAAAAAGTACTTCTAGCCAGAGATGTAGATGTTTTGATGAAACAAATGAGTTAAATGGCAGTTGAGAGAGTCAACAGATGTGTTCAAGCTACCACGGAGGCTGAAGACTCAACATATCTTGGTTTTAAAGTTGAAAGCTCATTTGGACCTTTTCGATCGATCTGCGTTAAAAAGAACTTCTAGCCGAAGATGTAGATGTTTTGATGAAACACATGAGTTAGATGGTAGCAGAGAGAGTCAACATATGTGTATTAGTCACCCACAGAGGCTGAAGACTCAACATTTCTTGGTTTTAAAGTGGAAAGCTCATTTGGACATTTTCGATTGATCTTCGTTAAAAAGAACTTCTAGCCAGAGATGTAGTTGTTTTGATGAAACACATGAGTTAGATGGCAGCAGAGAGAGTCAACATATGTGTATCAATCACCCACGGAGGCTGAAGACTCAACATATCTTGGTTTTAAAGTTGAAAGCTCATTTGGACCTTTTCGATTGATCTTCGTTAAAAAGTACTTCTAGCCAGAGATGTAGATGTTTTGATGAAACAAATGAGTTAAATGGCAGTTGAGAGAGTCAACAGATGTGTTCAAGCTACCACGGAGGCTGAAGACTCAACATATCTTGGTTTTAAAGTTGAAAGCTCATTTGGACCTTTTCGATTGATCTTCGTTAAAAAGAACTTCTAGCCAGAGATGTAGATGTTTTGATGAAACACATGAGTTAGATGGCAGTTGAGAGAGTCAACAGATGTGTATCAAGCTACCACGGAGGCTGAAGACTCAACATATCTTGGTTTTAAAGTTGAAAGCTCATTTGGACCTTTTCGATTGATCTTCGTTAAAAAGAACTTCTAGCCAGAGATGTAGATGTTTTGATGAAACACATGAGTTAGATGGTAGCAGAGAGAGTCAACATATGTGTATCAAGCACCCACGGAGGCTGAAGACTCAACATATCTTGGTTTTAAAGTTGAAAGCTCATTTGGACCTTTTCGATTGATCTTCGTTAAAAAGAACTTCTAGCCAGAGATGTAGATGTTTTGATGAAACACATGAGTTAAATGGCAGTTGAGAGAGTCAACAGATGTGTTCAAGCTACCACGGAGGCTGAAGACTCAACATATCTTGGTTTTAAAGTTGAAAGCTCATTTGGACCTTTTCGATTGATCTTCGTTAAAAAGAACTTCTAGCCGGAGATGTAGATGTTTTGATGAAACAAATGACTTAAATGGCAGTTGAGAGAGTCAACAGATGTGTTCAGGCTACCACGGGGGCTGAAGACTCAACATTTCTTGGTTTTAAAGATGAAAGCTCATTTGGACCTTTTCGAATGATCTGCGTTAAACAGAACTTCTAGCCGAAGATGTAGATGTTTTGATGAAACACATGAGTTAGATGGTAGCAGAGAGAGTCAACATATGTGTATCAATCAACCACGGAGGTTGAAGACTCAACATATCTTGGTTTTAAAGTTGAAAGCTCATTTGGACCTTTTCGATTGATCTTCGTTAAAAAGAACTTCTAGCCGAGATGTAGATGTTTTGATGAAACAAATGAGTTAAATGGCAGCTGAGAGAGTCAACATATGTGTTCAAGCTACCACAGAATCAAGACTCAACATATCTTGGTTTTAAAGTTGAAAGCTCATTTGGACCTTTTCGATTGATCTTCGTTAAAAGAACTTCTAGCCAAAGATGTAGATGTTTTGATGAAACACATGAGTTAGATGGCGATTGAGAGAGTCAACATATGTGTATCAAGCTACCACGGAGGCTGAAGACTCAACATATCTTGGTTTTAAAGTTGAAAGCTCATTTGGACCTTTTCGATTGATCTTCGTTAAAAAGAACTTCTAGCCGAGGATATAGATGTTTTGATGAAACACATGAGTTAGATGGTAGCAGAGAGAGTCAACATATGTGTATCAAGCACCCACGAAGGTTGAAGACTCGACATATCTTGGTTTTAAAGTTGAAAGCTCATTTGGACCATTTCGATTGATCTTCGTTAAAACGAACTTCTAGACGGAGATGCAGATGTTTTGATGAAACACATGAGTTAAATGGCAGTTGAGAGAGTCAGCAGATGTGTTCAAGCTACCACGGAGGCTGAAGACTCAACATATCTTGGTTTTAAAGTTGAAAGCTCATTTGGACCTTTTCGATTGATCTTCGTTAAAAAAGAACTTCTGGCCAGAGATGTAGATGTGTTGATGAAACAAATGAGTTAAATGGCAGTTGAGAGAGTCAACAGATGTGTTCAAGCTACCACGGAGGCTGAAGACTCAACATATCTTGGTTTTAAAGTTGAAAGCTCATTTGGACCTTTTCGATTGATCTTCGTTAAAAAGAACTTCTAGCCGGAGATGTAGATGTTTTGATGAAACACATGAGTTAGATGGTAGCAGAGAGAGTCAACATATGTGTATCAAGCACCCACGGAGGCAGAAGACTCAACATATCTTGGTTTTCAAGTTGACAGCTCATTTGGACCATTTCGATTGATCTTCGTTAAAAAGAACTTCTAGCCGGACATGTAGATGTTTTGATGAAACACATGAGTTAGATGGCAGTTGAGAGAGTCAACATATGTGGATCAAGCAACCACGGAGGCTGAAGACTCAACATATCTTGATTTTAAAGTTGAAAGCTCATTTGGACCTTTTCGATTGATCTCCGTTAAAAAGAACTTCTAGCCGGAGATGTAGATGTTTTGATGAAACACATGAGTTAAATGGCAGTAGAGAGAGTCAACATATGTGTATCAATCACCCACGGAGGGTGAAGACTCAACATATCTTGGTTTTAAAGTTGAACGCTCATTTGGACCTTTTCGATTGATCTTCGTTAAAAAGAACTTCTAGCCAGAGATGTAGATGTTTTGATGAAACAAATGAGTTAAATGGCACTTGAGAGAGTCAACAGATGTGTTCAAGCTACCACGGAGGTCAAGACTCAACATATCTTGGTTTTAAAGTTGAAAGCTCATTTGGACCTTTTCGATTGATCTTCGTTAAAAAGAACTTCTAGCCAAAGATGTAGATGTTTTGATGAAACACATGAGTTAGATGGCGATTGAGAGAGTCAACATATGTGTATCAAGCTACCACTGAGGAAGACTCAACATATCTTGGTTTTAAAGTTGAAAGCTCATTTGGACCTTTTCGATTGATCTTCGTTAAAAAGAACTTCTAGCCAGAGATGTAGATGTTTTGATGAAACACATGAGTTAGATGGTAGCAGAGAGAGTCAACATATGTGTATCAAGCACCCACGGAGGCCGAAGACTCAACATATCTTGCTTTTAAAGTTGAAAGCTCATTTGGACCTTTTCGATTGATCTTCGTTAAAAGAACTTCTAGCCAGAGATGTAGATGTTTTGATGAAGCACATAAGTTAGATGGCAGCGAGAGAGAGTCAACATATGTGTATCAAGCTACCACTAGGCTGAAGACTCAACATATCTTGGTTTTAAAGTTGAAAGCTCATTTGGACCTTTTCGATTGATCTTCGTTACAAGAACTTCTACCCGAAGATGTAGATGTTTTGATGAAACAAATGAGTTAAATGGCGATTGAGAGAGTCAACAGATGTGTTCAAGCTACCACGGAGGCTGAAGACTCAACATATCTTGGTTGTAAAGTTGAAAGCTCATTTGGACCTTTTCGATTGATCTTCGTTAAAAAGAACTTCTAGCCAGAGATGTAGATGTTTTGATGAAACACATGAGTTAGATGGTAGCAGAGAGAGTCAACATATGTGTATCAATCACCCACGGAGGCTGAAGACTCAACATATCTTGGTTTTAAAGTTGAAAGCTCATTTGGACCTTTTCGATTGATCTTCGTTAAAAAGAACTTCTAGCCAGAGATGTAGATGTTTTGATGAAACACATGAGTTAAATGGCAGTTGAGAGAGTCAACAGATGTGTTCAAGCTACCACGGAGGCTGAAGACTCAACATATCTTGGTTTTAAAGTTGAAAGCTCATTTGGACCTTTTCGATTGATCTTCGTTAAAAAGAACTTCTAGCCAAAGATGTAGATGTTTTGATGAAACACATGAGTTAGATGGCAGTTGAGAGAGTGAACATATGTGTATTAAGCTACCACGGAGGCTGAAGACTCAACATATCTTGGTTTTAAAGTTGAAAGCTCATTTGGACGTTTTCGATTGATCTTCGTTAAAAAGAACGTCTAGCCAAGGATGTAGATGTTTTGATGAAACACATGAGTTAGATGGTAGCAGAGAGAGTCAACATATGTGTATCAAGCACCCACGGAGGCTGAAGACTCAACATATCTTGGTTTTAAAGTTGAAAGCTCATTTGGACCTTTTCGATTGATCTTCGTTAAAAAGAACTTCTAGCCGGAGATGTAGATGTTTTGATGAAACACATGAGTTAAATGGCAGTTGAGAGAGTCAACAGATGTGTTCAGGCTACCACAGAGGCTGAAGACTCAACATATCTTGGTTTTAAAGTTGAAAGCTCATTTGGACCTTTTCGATTGATCTTTGTTA
The DNA here is from genome assembly GCA_023212625.1 of Styphnolobium japonicum. NCBI lineage: Eukaryota > Viridiplantae > Streptophyta > Magnoliopsida > Fabales > Fabaceae > Styphnolobium > Styphnolobium japonicum. Next base: position 17,089,643 of record JALBWW010000013.1, read on the forward strand.
AAAAGAACTTCTAGCCGTAGATGTAGATGTTTTGATGAAACAAATGAGTTAAATGGCGATTGAGAGAGTCAACAGATGTGTATCAAGCTACCACGGAGGTGAAGACTCAACATATCTTGGTTTTAAAGTTGAAAGCTCATTTGGACGTTTTCGATTGATCTTCGTTAAAAAGAACGTCTAGCCAAGATGTAGATGTTTTGATGAAACACATGAGTTAGATGGTAGCAGAGAGAGTCAACATATGTGTATCAATCACCCACGGAGGCTGAAGACTCAACATATCTTGGTTTTAAAGTTGAAAGCTCATTTGGACCTTTTCGATTGATCTTCGTTAAAAAGAACTTCTAGCCAGAGATGTAGATGTTTTGATGAAACAAATGAGTTAAATGGCAGTTGAGAGAGCCAATAGATGTGTTGAAGCTACCACGGAGGCTGAAGACTCAACATATCTTGGTTTTAAAGTTGAAAGCTCATTTAGACCTTTTCGATTGATCTTCGTTAAAAAGAACTTCTAGCCGGAGATGTAGATGTTTTGATGAAACACATGAGTTAAATGGCAGTTGAGAGAGTCAACAAATGTGTTGAAGCTACCACGGAGGCTGAAGACTCAACATATCTTGGTTTTAAAGTTGAAAGCTCATTTGGACCTTTTCGATTGATCTTCGTTAAAAAGAACTTCTAGCCGGAGATGTAGATGTTTTGATGAAACAAATGACTTAAATGGCAGTTGAGAGAGTCAACAGATGTGTTCAGGCTACCACGGAGGCTGAAGACTCAACATATCTTGGTTTTAAAGTTGAAAGCTCATTTGGACCTTTTCGATTGATCTTCGTTAAAAAGAACTTCTAGCCAGAGATGTAGATGTGTTGATGAAACACATGAGTTAGATGGCAGTTGAGAGAGTCAACAGATGTGTTCAGGCTACCACAGAGGCTGAAGACTCAACATATCTTGGTTTTGAAGTTGAAAGCTCATTTGGACCTTTTCGATTGATCTACGTTAAAAAGAACTTCTAGCCAGAGATGTAGATGTTTTGATGCAACACATGAGTTAGATGGTAGCAGAGAGAGTCAACATATGTGTATCAAGCACCCACGAAGGTTGAAGACTCGACATATCTTGGTTTTAAAGTTGAAAGCTCATTTGGACCTTATCGATTGATCTTTGTTAAAACGAACTTCTAGACGGAGATGCAGATGTTTTGATGAAACACATGAGTTAAATGGCGATTGAGAGAGTCAACATATGTGTTCAAGCTACCACGGAGGTCGAAGACTCAACATATCTTGGTTTTAAAGTTGAAAGCTCATTTGGACCTTTTCGATTGATCTTCGTTAAAAAGAACTTCTAGCCGTGAGATGTAGATGTTTTGATGAAACAAATGAGTTAAATGGCGATTGAGAGAGTCAAGAGATGTGTTGAAGCTACCACGGAGGCTGAAGACTCAACATATCTTGGTTTTAAAGTTGAAAGCTCATTTGGACCTTTTCGATTGATCTTCGTTAAAAAGAACTTCTAGCCGGAGATGTAGATGTTTTGATGAAACACATGAGTTAGATGGTAGCAGAGAGAGTCAACATATGTGTATCAGTCACCCACGGAGGCTGAAGACTCAACATTTCTTGGTTTTAAAGTGGAAAGCTCATTTGGACCTTTTCGATTGATCTTCGTTAAAAAGAACTTCTAGCCAAAGATGTAGATGTTTTGATGAAACAAATGAGTTAAATGGCAGTTGAGAGAGTCAACATATGTGTATCAAGCTACCACGGAGGCTGAAGACTCAACATATCTTGGTTTTAAAGTTGAAAGCTCATTTGGACCTTTTCGATTGATCTTCGTTAAAAAGAACTTCTAGCCAAAGATGTAGATGTTTTGATGAAACACATGAGTTAGATGGCAGTTGAGAGAGTCAACAGATGTGTATCAAGCTACCACGGAGGCTGAAGACTCAACATATCTTGGTTTTAAAGTTGAAAGCTCATTTGGACGTTTTCGATTGATCTTCGTTAAAAAGAACGTCTGGCCAAGGATGTAGATGTTTTGATGAAACACATGAGTTAGATGGTAGCAGAGAGAGTCAACATATGTGTATCAAGCACCCACGAAGGTTGAAGACTCGACATATCTTGGTTTTAAAGTTGAAAGCTCATTTGGACCTTTTCGATTGATCTTCGTTAAAAAGAACTTCTAGCCAAAGATGTAGATGTGTTGATGAAACATATGAGTTAGATGGCAATTGAGTGAGTCAACATATGTGTATCAAGCTACCACGGAGGCTGAAGACTCAACATATCTTGGTTTTAAAGTTGAAAGCTCATTTGGACCTTTTCGATTGATCTTCGTTAAAAAGAACTTCTGGCCAGAGATGTAGATGTGTTGATGAAACAAATGAGTTAAATGGCAGTTGAGAGAGTCAACAGATGTGTATCAAGCTACCACGGAGGCTGAAGACTCAACATATCTTGGTTTTAAAGTTGAAAGCTCATTTGGACCTTTTCGATTGATCTTCGTTAAAAAGAACTTCTAGCCGGAGATGTAGATGTTTTGATGAAATACATGAGTTAGATGGTAGCAGAGAGAGTCAACATATGTGTATCAGTCACCCACGGAGGCTGAAGACTCAACATATCTTGGTTTTAAAGTTGAAAGCTCATTTGGACCTTTTCGATTGATCTTCGTTAAAAAGAACTTCTAGCCGGAGATGTAGATGTTTTGATGAAACAAATGAGTTAAATGGCGATTGAGAGAGTCAACATATGTGTATCAAGCTACCACGGAGGTGAAGACTCAACATATCTTGGTTTTAAAGTTGAAAGCTCATTTGGACCTTTTCGATTGATCTTCGTTAAAAAGAACTTCTAGCCGTAGATGTAGATGTTTTGATGAAACACATGAGTTAAATGGCGATTGAGAGAGTCAACAGATGTGTTCAAGCTACCACGGAGGTCGAAGACTCAACATATCTTGGTTTTAAAGTTGAAAGCTCATTTGGACCTTTTCGATTGATCTAAGTTAATAATAACTTCTAGTAGTAGATGTATATGTTTTGATGAAACCAAAGAGTTAGATGACAGTTGATAGAGTCAACATATGCGTTCAAACTACCACGGAGGTCAAGACTCAACATATCTTGGTTTTAAAGTTGAAAGCTCATTTGGACCTTTTCGATTGATCTTCGTTAAAAAGAACTTCTAGCCAAAGATGTAGATGTTTTGATGAAACACATGAGTTAGATGGCGATTGAGAGAGTCAGCAGATGTGTTCAAGCTACCAAGGAGGCTGAAAACTCAACATATCTTGGTTTTAAAGTTGAAAGCTCATTTGGACGTTTTCGATTGATCTTCGTTAAAAAGAACGTATGGCCAAGGATGTAGATGTTTTGATGAAACACATGAGTTAGATGGTAGCAGAGAGAGTCAACATATGTGTATCAAGCACCCACGAAGGTTGAAGACTCGACATATCTTGGTTTTAAAGTTGAAAGCTCATTTGGACATTTTCGATTGATCTTCGTTAAAACGAACTTCTAGACGGAGATGCAGATGTTTTGATGAAACACATGAGTTAAATGGCAGTTGAGAGAGTCAGCAGATGTGTTCAAGCTACCACGGAGGCTGAAGACTCAACATATCTTGGTTTTAAAGTTGAAAGCTCATTTGGACCTTTTCGATTGATCTTCGTTAAAAAGAACTTCTGGCCAGAGATGTAGATGTGTTGATGAAACAAATGAGTTAAATGGCGATTGAGAGAGTCAACATATGTGTTCAAGCTACCACGGAGGTCAAGACTCAACATATCTTGGTTTTAAAGTTGAAAGCTCATTTGGACCTTTTCGATTGATCTTCGTTAAAAAGAACTTCTAGCCGGAGATGTAGATGTTTTGATGAAACACATGAGTTAGATGGTAGCAGAGAGAGTCAACATATGTGTATCAATCACCCACGGAGGCTGAAGACTCAACATATCTTGGTTTTAAAGTTGAAAGCTCATTTGGACCTTTTCGATTGATCTTCGTTAAAAAGAACTTCTAGCCAGAGATGTAGATGTTTTGATGAAACAAATGAGTTAAATGGCAGTTGAGAGAGTCAACAGATGTGTTCAAGCTACCACGGAGGCTGAAGACTCAACATATCTTGGTTTTAAAGTTGAAAGCTCATTTGGACCTTTTCGATTGATCTTCGTTAAAAAGAACTTCTAGCCAGAGATGTAGATGTTTTGATGAAACACATGAGTTAGATGGCGATTGAGAGAGTCAACAGATGTGTATCAAGCTACCACGGAGGTCAAGACTCAACATATCTTGGTTTTAAAGTTGAAAGCTCATTTGGACCTTTTCAATTGATCTTCGTTAAAAAGAACTTCTAGCCGGAGATGTAGATGATTTGATGAAACACATGAGTTAGATGGTAGCAGAGAGAGTCAACATATGTGTATCAAGTACCCACGGAGGCTGAAGTCTCAACATATCATGGTTTTAAAGTTGAAAGCTCATTTGGACCTTTTCGATTGATCTTCGTTAAAAAGAACTTCTAGCCGGAGATGTAGACGTTTTGATGAAACACATGAGTTAAATGGCAGTTGAGAGTGTCAACAGATGTGTTCAAGCCTCCACGGAGGATGATGACTCAGCATATCTTGGTTTTAAAGTTGAAAGCTCATTTGGACCTTTTCGATTGATCTTCGTTAAAAAGAACTTCTGGCCAGAGATGTAGATGTTTTGATGAAACAAATGAGTTAAATGGCAGTTGAGAGTGTCAACAGATGTGTTCAAGCCTCCACGGAGGCTGATGACTCAACATATCTTGGTTTTAAAGTTGAAAGCTCATTTGGACCTTTTCGATTGATCTTCGTTAAAAAGAACTTCTAGCCAGAGATGTAGTTGTTTTGATGAAACACATGAGTTAGATGGCAGCAGAGAGAGTCAACATATGTGTATCAATCACCCACGGAGGCTGAAGACTCAACATATCTTGGTTTTAAAGTTGAAAGCTCATTTGGACCTTTTCGATTGATCTTCGTTAAAAAGAACTTCTAGCCGGAGATGTAGATGTTTTGATGAAACAAATGAGTTAAATGGCAGTTGAGAGAGTCAACAGATGTGTTCAAGCCACCACTGAGGCTTAAGACTCAACATAACATGGTATTAAAGTTGAAAGCTCATTTGGACCTTTTCGATTGATCTTCGATTAAAAGAACTTCTAGCCAGAGATGTAGATGTTTTGATGAAACAAATGAGTTAAATGGCAGTTGAGAGAGTCAACAGATGTGTTCAAGCTACCACGGAGGCTGAAGAATCAACATATCTTGGTTTTAAAGTTGAAAGCTCATTTGGACCTTTTCGATTGATCTTCGTTAAAAAGAACTTCTAGCCAGAGATGTAGATGTTTTGATGAAACAAATGAGTTAAATGGCAGTTGAGAGAGTCAACAGATGATTTTAAGCTAACACGGAGGCGGAAGACTCAACATATCTTGGTTTTAAAGTTGAAAGCTCATTTGGACCTTTTCGATTGATCTTCGTTAAAAAGAACTTCTAGCCAGAGATGTAGATGTTTTGATGAAACAAATGAGTTAGATGGCAGTAGAGAGAGTCAACATATGTGTATCAAGCTACCACGGAGGTCAAGACTCAACATATCTTGGTTTTAAAGTTGAAAGCTCATTTGGACCTTTTCGATTGATCTTCGTTAAAAAGAACTTCTAGCCGGAGATGTAGATGTTTTGATGAAACACATGAGTTAGATGGTAGCAGAGAGAGTCAACATATGTGTATCAAGCACCCACGGAGATTGAAGACTCAACATATCTTTGTTTTAAAGTTGAAAGCTCATTTGGACATTTTCGATTGATCTTCGTTAAAAGAACTTCTAGCCGGAGATGTAGATGTTTTGATGAAACACATGAGTTAAATGGCAGTTGAGAGAGTCAACAGATGTGTTCAAGCTACCACGGAGGCTGAAGACTCAACATATCTTGGTTTTAAAGTTCAAAGCTCATTTGGACCTTTTCGATTGATTTACGTTAAAAAGAACTTCTAGCCATAGATGTAGATGTTTTGATGAAACAAATGAGTTAAATGGCAGTTGAGAGTGTCAACAGATGTGTATCAAGCTACCACGGAGGTCAAGACTCAACATATCTTGGTTTTAAAGTTGAAAGCTCATTTGGACCTTTTCGATTGATCTTCGTTAAAAAGAACTTCTAGCCGAGATGTAGATGTTTTGATGAAACACATGAGTTAGATGGTAGCAGAGAGAGTCAACATATGTGTATCAAGCACCCACGGAGGTCAAGACTCAACATATCTTGGTTTTAAAGTTGAAAGCTCATTTGGACCTTTTCGATTGATCTTCGTTAAAAAGAACTTCTAGCCGTAGATGTAGATGTTTTGATGAAACAAATGAGTTAAATGGCGATTGAGAGAGTCAACATATGTGTTCAAGCTACCACGGAGGTCAAGACTCAACATATCTTGGTTTTAAAGTTGAAAGCTCATTTGGACCTTTTCGATTGATCTTCGTTAAAAGAACTTCTAGCCGGAGATGTAGATGTTTTGATGAAACACATGAGTTAGATGGTAGCAGAGAGAGTCAACATATGTGTATCAAGCACCCACGGAGGCTGAAGACTCAACATATCTTGGTTTTAAAGTTGAAAGCTCATTTGGACCTTTTCGATTGATCTTCGTTAAAAAGAACTTCTAGCCAGAGATGTAGATGTTTTGATGAAACAAATGAGTTAAATGGCAGTTGAGAGAGTCAACAGATGTGTTCAAGCTACCACGGAGGCTGAAGACTCAACATATCTTGGTTTTAAAGTTGAAAGCTCATTTGGACCTTTTCGATTGATCTTCGTTAAAAAGAACTTCTAGCCAGAGATGTAGATGTTTTGATGAAACAAATGAGTTAAATGGCAGTTGAGAGAGTCAACATATGTGTTCAAGCTACCACGGAGGCTGAAGACTCAAAATATCTTGGTTTTAAAGTTGAAAGCTCATTTGGACGTTTTCGAATGATCTTCGTTAAAAAGAACTTCTAGCCGTAGATGTAGATGTTTTGATGAAACACATGAGTTAGATGGTAGCTGAGAGTCAACATATGTGTATCAAGCTACCCACGGAGGTGAAGACTCAACATATCTTGGTTTTAAAGTTGAAAGCTCATTTGGACCTTTTCGATTGATCTTCGTTAAAAGAACTTCTAGCCGTAGATGTAGATGTTTTGATGAAACACATGAGTTAGATGGCGATTGAGAGAGTCAACATATGTGTATCAAGCTACCACGGAGGTCAAGACTCAACATATCTTGGTTTTAAAGTTGAAAGCTCATTTGGACCTTTTCGATTGATCTTCGTTAAAAAGAACTTCTAGCCGTAGATGTAGATGTTTTGATGAAACACATGAGTTAGATGGCGAGAGAGAGTCAACATATGTGTATCAAGCACCCACGGAGGTCAAGACTCAACATTTCTTGGTTTTAAAGTGGAAAGCTCATTTGGACCTTTTCGATTGATCTTCGTTAAAAAGAACTTCTAGCCAGAGATATAGTTGTTTTGATGAAACACATGAGTTAAATGGCAGTTGAGAGAGTCAACAGATGTGTTCAAGCTAACACGGAGGCGGAAGACTCAACATATCTTGGTTTTAAAGTTGAAAGCTCATTTGGACCTTTTCGATTGATCTTCGTTAAAAAGTACTTCTAGCCGTAGATGTAGATGTTTTGATGAAACAAATGAGTTAAATGGCGATTGAGAGAGTCAACAGATGTGTTCAAGCTACCACGGAGGTCAAGACTCAACATATCTTGGTTTTAAAGTTGAAAGCTCATTTGGACCTTTTCGATTGATCTTCGTTAAAAAGAACTTCTAGCCGGAGATGTAGATGTTTTGATGAAACACATGAGTTAGATGGCAGTTGAGAGAGTCAACAGATGTGTATCAAGCTACCACGGAGGCTGAAGACTCAACATATCTTGGTTTTAAAGTTGAAAGCTCATTTGGACCTTTTCGATTGATCTTCGTTAAAAAGAACTTCTAGCCAGAGATGTAGATGTTTTGATGAAACACATGAGTTAGATGGTAGCAGAGAGAGTCAACATATGTGTATCAAGCACCCACGGAGGCTGAAGCCTCAACATATCTTGGTTTTAAAGTTGAAAGCTCATTTGGACCTTATCGATTGATCTTTGTTAAAACGAACTTCTAGACGGAGATGCAGATGTTTTGATGAAACACATGAGTTAAATGGCAGTTGAGAGAGTCAGCAGATGTGTATCAAGCTACCACGGAGGGTCAAGACTCAACATATCTTGGTTTTAAAGTTGAAAGCTCATTTGGACCTTTTCGATTGATCTTCGTTTAAAAGTACTTCTAGCCAGAGATGTAGATGTTTTGATGAAACAAATGAGTTAAATGGCAGTTGAGAGAGTCAACAGATGTTTTTAAGCTACCACGGAGGCTGAAGACTCAACATATCTTGGTTTTAAAGTTGAAAGCTCATTTGGACCTTTTCGATTGATCTTCGTTAAAAAGAACTTCTAGCCGGAGATGTAGATGTTTTGATGAAATATATGAGTTAGATGGTAGCAGAGAGAGTCAACATATGTGTATCAGTCACCCACGGTGGCTGAAGACTCAACATTTCTTGGTTTTAAAGTGGAAAGCTCATTTGGACCTTTTCGATTGATCTTCGTTAAAAAGAACTTCTAGCCAGAGATGTAGTTGTTTTGATGAAACACATGAGTTAAATGGCAGTTGAGAGAGTCAACAGATGTGTATCAAGCTACCACGGAGGCTGAAGACTCAACATATCTTGGTTTTAAAGTGGAAAGCTCATTTGGACCTTTTCGATTGATCTTCGTTAAAAAGAACTTCTAGCCAGAGATGTAGTTGTTTTGATGAAACACATGAGTTAGATGGCAGTAGAGAGAGTCAACATATGTGTATCAATCACCCACGGAGGCTGAAGACTCAACATATCTTGGTTGTAAAGTTGAAAGCTCATTTGGACCTTTTCGATTGATCTTCGTTAAAAAGAACTTCTAGCCGGAGATGTAGATGTTTTGATGAAATAAATGAGTTAAATGGCAGTTGAGAGAGTCAACAGATGTGTTCAAGCTACCACGGAGGCTGAAGACTCAACATATCTTGGTTTTAAAGTTGAAAGCTCATTTGGACCTTTTCGATTGATCTTCGTTAAAAAGAACTTCTAGCCAGAGATGTAGATGTTTTGATGAAACAAATGAGTTAAATGGCAGTTGAGAGAGTCAACAGATGTGTTCAAGCTACCACGGAGGCTGAAGACTCAACATATCTTGGTTTTAAAGTTGAAAGCTCATTTGGACCTTTTCGATTGATCTTCGTTAAAAAGAACTTCTAGCCGGAGATGTAGATGTTTTGATGAAACACATGAGTTAGATGGTAGCAGAGAGAGTCAACATATGTGTATCAAGCACCCACGGAGGCTGAAGACTCAACATATCTTGGTTTTAAAGTTGAAAGCTGATTTGGACCTTTTCGATTGATCTTCGTTAAAAAGAACTTCTAGCCAGAGATGTAGATGTTTTGATGAAACACATGAGTTAGATGGCAGTTGAGAGAGTCAACAGATGTGTATCAAGCTACCACGGAGGCTGAAGACTCAACATATCTTGGTTTTAAAGTTGAAAGCTCATTTGGACCTTTTCGATTGATCTTCGTTAAAAAGAACTTCTAGCCAGAGATGTAGTTGTTTTGATGAAACACATGAGTTAGATGGCAGTAGAGAGAGTCAACATATGTGTATCAAGCACCCACGAAGGTGGAAGACTCGACATATCTTGGTTTTAAAGTTGAAAGCTCATTTGGACCATTTCGATTGATCTATGTTAAAACGAACTTCTAGACGGAGATGCAGATGTTTTGATGAAACACATGAGTTAAATGGCAGTTGAGAGAGTCAGCAGATGAGTTCAAGCTACCACGGAGGCTGAAGACTCAACATATCTTGGTTTTAAAGTTGAAAGCTCATTTGGACCTTTTCGATTGATCTTCGTTAAAAAGAACTTCTAGCCAGAGATGTAGATGTTTTGATGAAACAAATGAGTAAGATAGTAGCAGAGAGAGTCAACATATGTGTATCAGTCACCCACGGTGGCTGAAGACTCAACATATCTTGGTTTTAAAGTTGAAAGCTCATTTGGACCTTTTCGATTGATCTTCGTTAAAAAGAACTTCTAGCCAGAGATGGAGATGTGTTGATGAAACAAATGAGTTAAATGGCAATTAGAGAGTCAACAGATGTGTACTAAGCTACCACGGAGGCTGAAGACTCAACATATCTTGGTTTTAAAGTTGAAAGCTCATTTGGACCTTTTCGATTGATCTTCGTTAAAAAGAACTTCTAGCCAAAGATGTAGATGTGTTGATGAAACACATGAGTTAGATGGCAGTTGAGAGAGTCAACAGATGTGTATTAAGCTACCACGGAGGCTGAAGACTCAACATATCTTGGTTTTAAAGTTGAAAGCTCATTTGGACCTTTTCGATTGATCTTCGTTAAAAAGAACTTCTAGCCGAGGATGTAGATGTTTTGATGAAACACATGAGTTAGATGGTAGCAGAGAGAGTCAACATATGTGTATCAAGCACCCACGAAGGTTCAAGACTCAACATATCTTGGTTTTAAAGTTGAAAGCTCATTTGGACCTTTTCGATTGATCTTCGTTAAAAAGAACTTCTAGCCGGAGATGTAGATGTTTTGATGAAACACATGAGTTAAATGGCAGTTGAGAGAGTCAACAGATGTGTTCAAGCTACCACGGAGGCTGAAGACTCAACATATCTTGGTTTTAAAGTTGAAAGCTCATTTGGACCTTTTCGATTGATCTTCGTTAAAAAGAACTTCTAGCCGGAGATGTAGATGTTTTGATGAAACACATGAGTTAGATGGTAGCAGAGAGAGTCAACATATGTGTATCAAGCACCCACGGAGGCTGAAGACTCAACATATCTTGGTTTTAAAGTTGAAAGCTCATTTGGACCTTTTCGATTGATCTTCGTTAAAAAGAACTTCTAGCCGGAGATGTAGATGTTTTGATGAAACACATGAGTTAGATGGCAGTTGAGAGAGTCAACAGATGTGTTCAAGCTACCACGGAGGCTGAAGACTCAACATATCTTGGTTTTAAAGTTGAAAGCTCATTTGGACCTTTTCGATTGATCTTCGTTAAAAAGAACTTCTAGCCAGAGATGTAGATGTTTTGATGAAACAAATGAGTTAAATGGCAGTTGAGAGAGTCAACAGATGTGTTCAAGCTACCACGGAGGCTGAAGACTCAACATATCTTGGTTTTAAAGTTGAAAGCTCATTTAGACCTTTTCGATTGATCTTTGTTTAGAAGAAGTTCTAGGCCAAGTTGTAGATGTTTTTATGAATCACTTGTGTTAGATGGCGATTGAGAGAGTCAACATATGTGTATCAAGCTACCACGGAGGTCAAGACTCAACATATCTTGGTTTTAAAGTTGAAAGCTCATTTGGACCTTTTCGATTGATCTTCGTTAAAAAGAACTTCTAGCCAAAGATGTAGATGTTTTGATGAAACACATGAGTTAGATGGCGATTGAGAGAGTCAACAGATGTGTATCAAGCTACCACTGAGGTCAAGACTCAACATATCTTGGTTTTAAAGTTAAAAGCTCATTTAGACCTTTTCGATTGATCTTCGTTAAAAAGACCTTCTAGCCAGAGATGTAGATGATTTGATGAAACACATGAGTTAGATGGTAGCAGAGAGAGTCAACATATGTGTATCAAGCACCCACGGAGGCTGAAGACTCAACATATCTTGGTTTTAAAGTTGAAAGCTCATTTGGACCTTTTCGATTGATCATCGTTAAAAGAACTTCTAGCCGGAGATGTAGATGTTTTGATGAAACACATGAGTTAAATGGCGATTGAGAGAGTCAACAGATGTGTATCAAGCTACCACTGAGTCAAGACTCAACATATCTTGGTTTTAAAGTTGAAAGCTCATTTGGACCTTTTCGATTGATCTTCGTTAAAAAGAACTTCTAGCCGAAGATGTAGATGTTTTGATGAAACACATGAGTTAGATGGTAGCAGAGAGAGTCAACATATGTGTATCAATCACCCACGGAGGCTGAAGACTCAACATATCTTGGTTTTAAAGTTGAAAGCTCATTTGGACCTTTTCGATTGATCTTCGTTAAAAAGAACTTCTAGCCGGAGATGTAGATGTTTTGATGAAACACATGAGTTAGCTGGCAGTTGAGAGAGTCAAGAGATGTGTTCAAGCTACCACGGAGGCTGAAGACTCAACATATCTTGGTTTTAAAGTTGAAAGCTCATTTGGACCTTTTCGATTGATCTTCGTTAAAAAGTACTTCTAGCCAGAGATGTAGATGTTTTGATGAAACAAATGAGTTAAATGGCAGTTGAGAGAGTCAACAGATGTGTTCAAGCTACCACGGAGGCTGAAGACTCAACATATCTTGGTTTTAAAGTTGAAAGCTCATTTGGACCTTTTCGATTGATCTTCGTTAAAAAGAACTTCTAGCCAGAGATGTAGATGTTTTGATGAAACAAATGAGTTAAATGGCAGTTGAGAGAGTCAACAGATGTGTATCAAGCTACCACGAGGCTTGAAGACTCAACATATCTTGGTTTTAAAGTTGAAAGCTCATTTGGACCTTTTCGATTGATCTTCGTTAAAAAGAACTTCTAGCCAGAGATGTAGATGTTTTGATGAAACAGATGAGTTAAATTGTAGCAGAGAGAGTCAACATATGTGTATCAAGCACCCACGGAGGTCAAGACTCAAGATATCTTTGTTTAAATGTTGAATGCTAATTTGTACCTTTTCTTTTGATCTTCGTTAAAATGAACTTCTAGCCGGAGATGTAGATGTTTTGATGGAACACATGAGTTAAATGGCGATTGAGAGAGTCAACATATGTGTATCAAGCTACCACGGAGGTGAAGACTCAACATATCTTGGTTTTAAAGTTGAAAGCTCATTTGGACCTTTTCGATTGATCTGCGTTAAATAGAACTTCTAGCCGAAGATGTAGATGTTTTGATGAAACACATGAGTTAGATGGTAGCAGAGAGAGTCAACATATGTGTATCAATCAACCACGGAGGCTGAAGACTCAACATATCTTGGTTTTAAAGTTGAAAGCTCATTTGGACCTTTTCGATTGATCTTCGTTAAAAAGAACTTCTAGCCGGAGATGTAGATGTTTTGATGAAACAGATGAGTTAGATGGCGATTGAGAAAGTCAACAGATGTGTTCAAGCTACCACGGAGGCTGAAGACTCAACATATCTTGGTTTTAAAGTTGAAAGCTCATTTGGACCTTTTCGATTGATCTTCGTTAAAAAGTACTTCTAGCCAGAGATGTAGATGTTTTGATGAAACAAATGAGTTAAATGGCAGTTGAGAGAGTCAACAGATGTGTTCAAGCTACCACGGAGGCTGAAGACTCAACATATCTTGGTTTTAAAGTTGAAAGCTCATTTGGACCTTTTCGATTGATCTTCGTTAAAAAGAACTTCTAGCCGGAGATGTAGATATTTTGAGGAAACACATGAGTTAGCTGGCAGTTGAGAGAGTCAAGAGATGTGTTGAAGCTACCACGGCGGCTGAAGACTCAACATATCTTGGTTTTAAAGTTGAAAGCTCATTTGGACCTTTTCGATTGATCTTCGTTAAAAAGAACTTCTAGCCAGAGATGTAGATGATTTGATGAAACACATGAGTTAGATGGCAGCAGGGAGAGTCAACATATGTGTATCAAGTACCCACGGAGGCTGAAGCCTCAACATATCTTGGTTTTAAAGTTGAAAGCTCATTTGGACCTTTTCGATTGATCTTCGTTAAAAAGTACTTCTAGCCAGAGATGTAGATGTTTTGATGAAACAAATGAGTTAAATGGCAGTTGAGAGAGTCAACAGATGTTTTTAAGCTACCACGGAGGCGGAAGACTCAACATATCTTGGTTTTAAAGTTGAAAGCTCATTTGGACCTTTTCGATTGATCTTCGTTAAAAAGAACTTCTAGCCGGAGATGTAGATGTTTTGATGAAACACATGAGTTAGATGGTAGCAGAGAGAGTCAACATATGTGTATCAATCACCCACGGAGGCTGAAGACTCAACATATCTTGGTTTTAAAGTTGAAAGCTCATTTGGACCTTTTCGATTGATCTGCGTTAAAAAGAACTTCTAGCCGGAGATGTAGATGTTTTGATGAAACACATGAGTTAGATGGCGAAGAGAGTCAACAGATGTGTATTAAGCTACCACGGCGGCTGAAGACTCAACATATCTTGGTTTTAAAGTTGAAAGCTCATTTGGACCTTTTCGATTGATCTTCGTTAAAAAGAACTTCTAGCCAGAGATGTAGATGTTTTGATGAAACAAATGAGTTAAATGGCAGTTGAGAGAGTCAACAGATGTGTTCAAGCTACCACAGAGGCTGAAGACTCAACATATCTTGGTTTTAAAGTTGAAAGCTCATTTGGACCTTTTCGATTGATCTTCGTTAAAAAGAACTTCTAGCCAGAGATGTAGATGTTTTGATGAAACACATGAGTTAAATGGAAGTTGAGAGAGTCAACAGATGTGTACTAAGCTACCAAGGAGGTCAAGACTCAACATATCTTGGTTTTAAAGTTGAAAGCTCATTTGGACGTTTTCGATTGATCTTTGTTAAAAAGAACTTCTATCCAGAGATGTAGATGTTTTGATGAAACACATGAGTTAGATAGTAGCAGAGAGAGTCAACATATGTGTATCAAGCACCCACGAAGGCTGAAGACTCAACATATCTTGGTTTTAAAGTTGAAAGCTCATTTGGACCTTTTCGATTGATCTTCGTAAAAAAGAACTTCTAGCCGGAGATGTAGATGTTTTGATGAAACACATGAGTTAGATGGCAATTGAGAGAGTCAACAGATGTGTATCTAGCTACCACTGAGGTCAAGACTCAACATATCTTGGTTTTAAAGTTGAAAGCTCATTTGGACCTTTTCGATTGATCTTCGTTAAAAAGAACTTCTAGCCGGAGATGTAGATGTTTTGATGAAATACATGAGTTAGATGGTAGCAAGAGAGTCAACATATGTGTATCAATCACCCACTGTATCAAGACTCAACATATCTTGGTTTTAAAGTGGAAAGCTCATTTGGACCTTTTCGATTGATCTTCGTTAAAAAGAACTTCTAGCTAGAGATGTAGATGTTTTGATGAAACACATGAGTTAAATGGCTGTTGAGAGAGTCAACAGATGTGTTCAAGCTACCACGGAGGCTGAAGACTCAACATATCTTGGTTTTAAAGTTGAAAGCTCATTTGGACCTTTTCGATTGATCTTCGTTAAAAAGAACTTCTAGCCGAGAGATGTAGATGTTTTGATGAAACAAATGAGTTAAATGGCGATTGAGAGAGTCAACATATGTGTTCAAGCTACCACGGAGGTCAAGACTCAACATATCTTGGTTTTAAAGTTGAAAGCTCATTTGGACCTTTTCGATTGATCTTCGTTAAAAGAACTTCTAGCCAAAGATGTAGATGTTTTGATGAAACACATGAGTTAGATGGCGATTGAGAGAGTCAACATATGTGTATTCAAGCTACCACGGAGGTCGAAGACTCAACATATCTTGGTTTTAAAGTTGAAAGCTCATTTGGACCTTTTCGATTGATCTTCGTTAAAAAGAACTTCTAGCCAAGAGATGTAGATGTTTTGATGAAACACATGAGTTAGATGGTAGCAGAGAGAGTCAACATATGTGTATCAAGCACCCACGGAGGTCAAGACTCAACATATCTTGGTTTTAAAGTTGAAAGCTCATTTGGACCTTTTCGATTGATCTTCGTTAAAAGAACTTCTAGCCGTAGATGTAGATGTTTTGATGAAACACATGAGTTAAATGGCGATTGAGAGAGTCAACATATGTGTATCAAGCTACCACGGAGGTCAAGACTCAACATATCTTGGTTTTAAAGTTGAAAGCTCATTTGGACCTTTTCGATTGATCTTCGTTAAAAAGAACTTCTAGCCAAAGATGTAGATGTTTTGATGAAACACATGAGTTAGATGGCAGTTGAGAGAGTGAACAAATGTGTATTAAGCTACCACGGAGGCTTAAGACTCAACATATCTTGGTTTTAAAGTTGAAAGCTCATTTGGACGTTTTCGATTGATCTTGGTTAAAAAGAACGTCTAGCCAAAGATGTAGATGTTTTGATGAAACACATGAGTTAGATGGTAGTTAAGAGAGTCAACAGATGTGTATCAAGCTACCACGGAGGCTGAAGACTCAACATATCTTGGTTTTAAAGTTGAAAGCTCATTTAGACCTTTTCTATTGATCATCGTCAAAAAGAACTTCTTGCCAAAATGTAGATGTTTTGATGAAACACATGAGTTAGATGGTAGCAGAGAGAGTCAACATATGTGTATCAAGCACCCATGGAGGCTGAAGACTCAACATATCTTGGTTTTAAAGTTGAAAGCTCATTTGGACCTTTTCGATTGATCTACGTTAAAAGAACTTCTAGCCAAAGATGTAGATGTTTTGATGAACCACATGAGTTAGATGGCAGCAGAGAGAGTCAACATATGTGTATCAAGCTACCACGGTGGCTGAAGACTCAACATATCTTGGTTTTAAAGTTGAAAGCTCATTTGGACCTTTTCGATTGATCTGCGTTAAACAGAACTTCTAGCCGGAGATGTAGATGTTTTGATGAAACACATGAGTTAGATGGTAGCAGAGAGAGTCAACATATGTGTATCAATCACCCACGGAGGCTGAAGACTCAACATATCTTGGTTTTAAAGTTGAAAGCTCATTTGGACCTTTTCGATTGATCTTCGTTAAAAAGAACTTCTAGCCAGAGATGTAGATGTTTTGATGAAACAGATGAGTTAGATGGCAGTTGAGAGAGTCAACAGATGTGTATCAAGCTACCACGGCGGCTGAAGACTCAACATATCTTGGTTTTAAAGTTGAAAGCTCATTTGGACCTTTTCGATTGATCTTCGTTAAAAAGTACTTCTAGCCAGAGATGTAGATGTTTTGATGAAACAAATGAGTTAAATGGCAGTTGAGAGAGTCAACAGATGTGTTCAAGCTACCACGGAGGTCAAGACTCAACATATCTTGGTTTTAAAGTAGAAAGCTCATTTGGACCTTTTCGATTGATCTTCGTTAAAAAGAACTTCTAGCCAAAGATGTAGATGTTTTGATGAAACACATGAGTTAGATGGCGATTGAGAGAGTCAACAGATGTGTATCAAGCTACCACGGAGGTCAAGACTCAACATATCTTGGTTTTAAAGTTGAAAGCTCATTTGGAACTTTTCGATTGATCTTCGTTAAAAAGAACTTCTAGCCGGAGATGTAGATATTTTGAGGAAACACATGAGTTAGATGGTAGGAGAGAGAGTCAACATATGTGTATCAATCACCCACGGAGGTCAAGACTCAACATTTCATGGTTTTAAAGTTGAAAGCTCATTTGGACCTTTTCGATTGATCTTCGTTAAAAAGAACTTCTAGCCAGAGATGTAGATGTTTTGATGAAACACATGAGTTAAATGGCGCAATGAGAGAGTCAACATATGTGTATCAAGCTACCACTGAGGTCAAGACTCAACATATCTTGGTTTTAAAGTTGAAAGCTCATTTGGACCTTTTCGATTGATCTTCGTTAAAAAGAACTTCTAGCCAAAGATGTAGATGTTTTGATGAAACACATGAGTTAGATGGCGATTGAGAGAGTCAACAGATGTGTATCAATCTACCACGGAGGGTCAAGACTCAACATATCTTGGTTTTAAAGTTGAAAGCTCATTTGGACCTTTTCGATTGATCTTCGTTAAAAAGAACTTCTAGCCAAAGATGTAGATGTTTTGATGAAACACATGAGTTAGATGGCGATTGAGAGAGTCAACAGATGTGTATCAAGCTACCACGGAGGTCAAGACTCAACATATCTTGGTTTTAAAGTTGAAAGCTCATTTGGACCTTTTCGATTGATCTTCGTTAAAAAGAACTTCTAGCCGAGAGATGTAGATGTTTTGATGAAACAAATGAGTTAAATGGCGATTGAGAGAGTCAACAGATGTGTTCAAGCTACCACGGAGGTCAAGACTCAACATATCTTGGTTTTAAAGTTGAAAGCTCATTTGGACCTTTTCGATTGATCTTCGTTAAAAAGAACTTCTAGCCGGAGATGTAGATGTTTTGATGAAACAAATGAGTTAAATGGCGATTGAGAGAGTCAACATATGTGTATCAAGCTACCACGGAGGTCAAGACTCAACATATCTTGGTTTTAAAGTTGAAAGCTCATTTGGACCTTTTCGATTGATCTTCGTTAAAAAGAACTTCTAGCCAGAGATGTAGATGTTTTGATGAAACACATGAGTTAGATGGTAGCAGAGAGAGTCAACATATGTGTATCAATCACCCACGGAGGTTGAAGACTCAACATATCTTGGTTTTAAAGTTGAAAGCTCATTTGGACCTTTTCGATTGATCTTCGTTAAAAAGTACTTCTAGCCAGAGATATAGATGTTTTGATGAAACACATGAGTTAAATGGCGATTGAGAGAGTCAACATATGTGTATCAAGCTACCACGGAGGTCAAGACTCAACATATCTTGGTTTTAAAGTTGAAAGCTCATTTGGACCTTTTCGATTGATCTTCGTTAAAAAGAACTTCTAGCCGTAGATGTAGATGTTTTGATGAAACAAATGAGTTAAATGGCGATTGAGAGAGTCAACAGATGTGTTCAAGCTACCACGGAGGTCAAGACTCTACATATATTTGTTTTAATGTTGAAACCTAATTTAGATCTTTTCGATTGATCTTCGTTAAAAATAACTTCTAGCCGTAGATGTAGATATTTTGATGAAACACAATAGTTAGATGGCGGTTTAGAGAGTCATCAGATGTGTATTAAGCTACCACGGAGGTCAAGACTCAACATATCTTGGTTTTAAAGTTGAAAGCTCATTTGGACCTTTTCGATTGATCTTCGTTAAAAAGAACTTCTAGCCGGAGATGTAGATTTTTTGATGAAACACATGAGTTAGATGGTAGCAGAGTGAGTCAACATATGTGTATCAATCACCCACGGAGGTCAAGACTCAACATATCTTGGTTTTAAAGTTGAAAGCTCATTTGGACCTTTTCGATTGATCTTCGTTAAAAAGAACTTCTAGCCGTAGATGTAGATGTTTTGATGAAACACATGAGTTAAATGGCGATTGAGAGAGTCAACAGATGTGTATCAAGCTACCACGGGGGCTGAAGACTCAACATATCTTGGTTTTAAAGATGAAAGCTCATTTGGACCTTTTCGATTGATCTTCGTTAAAAAGAACTTCTAGCCGGAGATGTAGATGTTTTGATGAAACAAATGAGTTAAATGGCGATTGAGAGAGTCAACATATGTGTATCAAGCTACCACGGAGGTCAAGACTCAACATATCTTGGTTTTAAAGTTGAAAGCTCATTTGGACCTTTTCGATTGATCTTCGTTAAAAAGAACTTCTAGCCAAAGATGTAGATGTTTTGATGAAACACATGAGTTAGATGGCGATTGAGAGAGTCAACAGATGTGTATCAAGCTACCACGGAGGCTGAACACTCAACATATCTTGGTTTTAAAGTAGAAAGCTCATTTGGACCTTTTTGATTGATCTGCGTCAAAAAGAACTTCTAGCCAGAGATGTGGATGTTTAGATGAATCATATGAGTGAGATGGCAGTTGAGAGAGCCAACAGATGTGTTCAAGCTACCGTGGAGGTTGAAGACTCAACATATCTTGGTTTTAAAGTGGAAAGCTCATTTGGACCTTTTCGATTGATCTACGTTAAAAAGAACTTCTAGCCAGAGATGTAGATGTTTTGATGAAACAAAAGAGTTCAATGGCAGTTGAGAGAGCCAATAGATGTGTTGAAGCTACCACGGAGGCTGAAGACTCAACATATCTTGGTTTTAAAGTTGAAAGCTCATTTGGACCTTTTCGATTGATCTTCGTTAAAAAGAACTTCTAGCCGGAGATGTAGATGTTTTGATGAAACAGATGAGTTAGATGGCAGTTGAGAGAGTCAACAGATGTGTATCAAGCTACCACGGGGGCTGAAGACTCAACATATCTTGGTTTTAAAGTTGAAAGCTCATTTGGACCTTTTCGATTGATCTTCGTTAAAAAGAACTTCTAGCCGGAGATGTAGATGTTTTGATGAAACAAATGAGTAAAATGGCGATTGAGAGAGTCAACAGATGTGTTCAAGCTACCACGGAGGCTGAAGACTCAACATATCTTGGTTTTAAAGTTGAAAGCTCATTTGGACCTTTTCGATTGATCTTCGTTAAAAAGAACTTCTAGCCAGAGATGTAGATGTTTTGATGAAACAAATGAGTTAAATGGCAGTTGAGAGAGTCAACAGATGTGTTCAAGCTACCACGGAGGCTGAAGACTCAACATATCTTGGTTTTAAAGTTGAAAGCTCATTTGGACCTTTTCGATTGATCTTCGTTAAAAAGAACTTCTAGCCGGAGATGTAGATGATTTGATGAAACACATGAGTTAGATGGTAGCAGAGAGAGTCAACATATGTGTATCAAGTACCCACGGAGGCTGAAGACTCAACATATCTTGGTTTTAAAGTTGAAAGCTCATTTGGACCTTTTCGATTGATCTTCGTTAAAAAGAACTTCTAGCCGGAGATGTAGATGTTTTGATGAAACACATGAGTTAAATGGCAGTTGAGAGAGTCAACATATGTGTATCAAGCACCACTAGGTCAAGACTCAACATATCTTGGTTTTAAAGTTGAAAGCTCATTTGGACCTTTTCGATTGATCTTCGTTAAAAAGAACTTCTAGCCAGAGATGTAGTTGTTTTGATGAAACACATGAGTTAGATGGCAGTAGAGAGAGTCAACATATGTGTATCAATCACCCACGGAGGCTGAAGACTCAACATATCTTGGTTGTAAAGTTGAAAGCTCATTTGGACCTTTTCGATTGATCTTCGTTAAAAAGAACTTCTAGCCATAGATGTAGATGTTTTGATGAAACACATGAGTTAAATGGCGATTGAGAGAGTCAACATATGTGTATCAAGCTACCACGGAGGTCAAGACTCAATATATCTTTGTTTTAAAGTTGAAAGCTCATTTGGACCTTTTCGATTGATCTTCGTTAAAAAGAACTTCTAGCCAGAGATGTAGATGTTTTGATTAAACAGATGAGTTAAATGGCGATTGAGAGAGTCAACATATGTGTATCAAGCTACCACGGAGGTCAAGACTCAACATATCTTGGTTTTAAAGTTGAAAGCTCATTTGGACCTTTTCGATTGATCTTCGTTATGAAGAACTTGTTGCCGGAGATGTAGATGTTTTGATGAAACACATGAGTTAGATGGCAGTTGAGAGAGTCAACATATGTGTATCAAGCTACCACTTGAGGTCAAGACTCAACATATCTTGGTTTTGAAGTTGAAAGCTCATTTGGACCTTTTCGATTGATCTACGTTAAAAAGAACTTGTAGCCGGAGATGTAGATTATTAGATGAAACACATGAGTTATATGGCTGTAGAGAGAGTCAACATATGTGTATCAAGCTACAACGGATGATTATGGCTCAACATATCTTGGTTTTAAAGTTGAAAGCTCATTTGGACCTTTTCGATTGATCTTCGTTAAAAAGAACTTCTAGCCGGAGATGTAGATGTTTTGATGAAACACATGAGTTAGATGGTAGCAGAGAGAGTCAACATATGTGTATCAAGCACCCACGAAGGCTGAAGACTCAACATATCTTGGTTTTAAAGTTGAAAGCTCAATTGGACCTTTTCGATTGATCTTCGTTAAAAAGAACTTCTAGCCGAGAGATGTAGATGTTTTGATGAAACACATGAGTTAAATGGCGATTGAGAGAGTCAACAGAGGTGTATCAAGCTACCACGGGGGCTGAAGACTCAACATATCTTGGTTTTAAAGTTGAAAGCTCATTTGGACCTTTTCGATTGATCTGCGTTAAATAGAACTTCTAGCCGAAGATGTAGATGTTTTGATGAAACACATGAGTTAGATGGTAGCAGAGAGAGTCAACATATGTGTATCAATCAACCACGGAGGCTAAAGACTCAACATATCTTGGTTTTAAAGTTGAAAGCTCATTTGGACATTTTCGATTGATCTTCGTTAAAAAGAACTTCTAGCCAGAGATGTAGATGTTTTGATGAAACAGATGAGTTAGATGGCACTTGAGAGAGTCAACAGATGTGTATCAAGCTACCACGGGGGCTGAAGACTCAACATATCTTGGTTTTAAAGTTGAAAGCTCATTTGGACCTTTTCGATTGATCTTCGTTAAAAAGAACTTCTGGCCAGAGATGTAGATGTTTTGATGAAACAAATGAGTTAAATGGCAGTTGAGAGAGTCAACAGATGTGTTCAAGCTACCACGGAGGCTGAAGACTCAACATATCTTGGTTTTAAAGTTGAAAGCTCATTTGGACCTTTTCGATTGATCTTCGTTAAAAAGAACTTCTAGCCGGAGATGTAGATGTTTTGATGAAACACATGAGTTAGATGGTAGCAGAGAGAGTCAACATATGTGTATCAAGCACCCACGGAGGCTGAAGACTCAACATATCTTGGTTTTAAAGTTGAAAGCTCATTTGGACCTTTTCGATTGATCTTCGTTAAAAAGAACTTCTAGCCAGAGATGTAGATGTTTTGATGAAACACATGAGTTAAATGGCAGCAGAGAGAGTCAACATATGTGTATCAGTCACCCACTGAGGTCAAGACTCAACATATCTTGGTTTTAAAGTTGAAAGCTCATTTGGACCTTTTCGATTGATCTGCGTTAAAAAGAACTTCTAGCCGGAGATGTAGATGTTTTGATGAAACAGATGAGTTAGATGGCAGTTGAGAGAGTCAACATATGTGTATCAAGCTACCACGGAGGTCAAGACTCAACATATCTTGGTTTTAAAGTTGAAAGCTCATTTGGACCTTTTCGATTGATCTTCGTTAAATAGAACTTCTAGTCGAAGATGTAGATGCTTTGATGAAACACATGAGTTAGATGGTAGCAGAGAGAGTCAACATATGTGTATCAATCACCCACTGAGGTCAAGACTCAACATATCTTGGTTTTAAAGTTGAAAGCTCATTTGGACCTTTTCGATTGATCTTCGTTAAAAAGAACTTCTAGCCGAGAGATGTAGATGTTTTGATGAAACACATGAGTTAAATGGCAATTGAGAGAGTCAACAGATGTGTTCAAGCTACCACGGAGGCTGAAGACTCAACATATCTTGGTTTTAAAGTTGGAAGCTCATTTGGACCTTTTCGATTGATCTTCGTTAAAAGAACTTCTAGCCGGAGATGTAGATGTTTTGATGAAACAAATGAGTTAAATGGCGATTGAGAGAGTCAACGTGTGTTCAAGCTACCACGGAGGTCAAGACTCAACATATCTTGGTTTTAAAGTTGGAAGCTCATTTGGACCTTTTCGATTGATCTTCGTTAAAAAGAACTTCTAGCCAAAGATGTAGATGTGTTGATGAAACACATGAGTTAGATGGCAGTTGAGAGAGTCAACAGATGTGTATTAAGCTACCACGGAGGCTGAAGACTCAACATATCTTGGTTTTAAAGTTGAAAGCTCATTTGGACCTTTTCGATTGATCTTCGTTAAAAAGAACTTCTAGCCGAGGATATAGATGTTTTGATGAATCACATGAGTTAGATGGTAGCAGAGAGAGTCAACATATGTGTATCAAGCACCCACGAAGGTTGAAGACTCGACATATCTTGGTTTTAAAGTTGAAAGCTCATTTGGACCATTACGATTGATCTTCGTTAAAAAGATCTTCTAGCCGAGATGTAGATGTTTTGATGAAACACATGAGTTAAATGGCGATTGAGAGAGTCAACAGATGTGTATCAAGCTACCACGGAGGTCAAGACTCAACATATCTTGGTTTTAAAGTTGAAAGCTCATTTGGACCTTTTCGATTGATCTTCGTTAAAAAGAACTTCTAGCCAGAGATGTAGATGTTTTGATGAAACACATGAGTTAGATGGTAGCAGAGAGAGTCAACATATGTGTATCAAGCACCCACGGAGGCTGAAGACTCAACATATCTTGGTTTTAAAGTTGAAAGCTCATTTGGACCTTTTCGATTGATCTTCGTTAAAAAGAACTTCTAGCCAGAGATGTAGATGTTTTGATGAAACACATGAGTTAAATGGCAGTTGAGAGAGTCAACAGATGTGTTCAAGCTACCACGGAGGTTGAACACTCAACATATCTTGGTTTTAAAGTTGAAAGCTCATTTGGACCTTTTCGATTGATCTTCGTTAAAAAGAACTTCTAGCCGGAGATGTAGATGTTTTGATGAAACACATGAGTTAGATGGTAGCAGAGAGAGTCAACATATGTGTATCAATCACCCACGGAGGCTGAAGACTCAACATATCTTGGTTTTAAAGTTGAAAGCTCATTTGGACCTTTTCGATTGATCTTCGTTAAAAAGAACTTCTAGCCGAAGATGTAGATGTTTTGATGAAACACATGAGTTAGATGGCGATTGAGAGAGTCAACAGATGTGTATCAAGCTACCACGGAGGTCAAGACTCAACATATCTTGGTTTTAAAGTTGAAAGCTAATTTTGTCCTTTTCGATTGATCTACGTTAAAAAGAACTTCTAGCCGTAGATGTAGATGTTTTGATGAAACACATGAGTTAGATGGTAGCAGAGAGAGTCAACATATGTGTATCAACCACCCACGGAGGTCAAGACTCAACATTTCTTGGTTTTAAAGTGGAAAGCTCATTTGGACCTTTTCGATTGATCTTCGTTAAAAGAACTTCTAGCCGAGAGATGTAGATGTTTTGATGAAACACATGAGTTAAATGGCGATTGAGAGGGTCAACAGAAGTGTATTAAGCTACCACGGAGGCTGAAGACTCAACATATCTTGGTTTTAAAGTTGAAAGCTCATTTAGACCTTTTCGATTGATCTTCGTTAAAAGAACTTCTAGCCGGAGATGTAGATGTTTTGATGAAACAAATGACTTAAATGGCAGTTGAGAGAGTCAACATATGTGTTCAGGCTACCACAGAGGCTGAAGACTCAACATATCTTGGTTTTAAAGTTGAAAGCTCATTTGGACCTTTTCGATTGATCTTCGTTAAAAAGAACTTCTAGCCAGAGATGTAGATGTTTTGATGAAACACATGAGTTAAATGGCAGTTGAGAGAGTCAACAGATGTGTTCAAGCTACCACGGAGGCTGAAGACTCAACATATCTTGGTTTTAAAGTTGAAAGCTCATTTGGACCTTTTCGATTGATCTTCGTTAAAAAGAACTTCTAGCCGGAGATGTAGATGTTTTGATGAAATACATGAGTTAGATGGTAGCAGAGAGAGTCAACATATGTGTATCAGTTACCCACGGAGGCTGAAGACTCAACATATCTTGGTTGTAAAGTTGAAAGCTCATTTGGACCTTTTCGATTGATTTTCGTTAAAAAGAACTTCTAGCCAGAGATGTAGATGTTTTGAGGAAACACATGAGTTAAATGGCGCTGAGAGAGTCAACATATGTGTATCAAGCTACCACGGAGGTCAAGACTCAACATATCTTGGTTTTAAAGTTGAAAGCTCATTTGGACCTTTTCGATTGATCTTCGTTAAAAAGAACTTCTAGCCGGAGATGTAGATGTTTTGATGAAATACATGAGTTAGATGGTAGCAGAGAGAGTCAACATATGTGTATCAGTCACCCACGGAGGCTGAAGACTCAACATTTCATGGTTTTAAAGTGGAAAGCTCATTTGGACCTTTTCGATTGATCTTCGTTAAAAAGAACTTCTAGCCGGAGATGTAGATGTTTTGATGAAATACATGAGTTAGATGGCAGAGAGAGTCAACATATGTGTATCAAGCTACCACGGAGGTCAAGACTCAACATATCTTGGTTTTAAAGTTGAAAGCTCATTTGGACCTTTTCGATTGATCTTCGTTAAAAAGAACTTCTAGCCGTAGATGTAGATGTTTTGATGAAACAAATGAGTTAAATGGCGATTGAGAGAGTCAACATATGTGTATCAAGCTACCACGGAGGTCAAGACTCAACATATCTTGGTTTAAAAGTTGAAAGCTCATTTGGTCCTTTTCGATTGATCTTCGTTAAAAAGAACTTCTAGCCGAAGATGTAGATGTTTTGATGAAACACATGAGTTAGATGGCAGTTGAGAGAGTCAACAGATGTGTATCAAGCTACCACGGAGGCTGAAGACTCAACATATCTTGGTTTTAAAGTTGAAAGCTCATTTGGACCTTTTCGATTGATCTTCGTTAAAAAGAACTTCTAGCCAGAGATGTAGATGTATTGATGAAACACATGAGTTAGATGGTAGCAGAGAGAGTCAACATATGTGTATCAAGCACCCACGGAGGCTGAAGACTCAACATATCTTGGTTTTAAAGTTGAAAGCTCATTTGGACCTTTTCGATTGATCATCGTTAAAAGAACTTCTAGCCGGAGATGTAGATGTTTTGATGAAACACATGAGTTAAATGGCAGCTTGAGAGAGTCAACATATGTGTATCAAGCTACCACGGAGGTCAAGACTCAACATATCTTGGTTTTAAAGTTGAAAGCTCATTTGGACCTTTACGATTGATCTACGTCAAAAACAACTTCTAGCCAGAGATGTAGATGTTTTGATGAAACACATGAGTTAGATGGTAGCAGAGAGAGTCAACATATGTGTATCAAGCTCCCACGAAGGTTGAAGACTCGACATATCTTGGTTTTAAAGTTGAAAGCTCATTTGGACCTTTTCGATTGATCTTCGTTAAAAAGAACTTCTAGCCGGAGATGTAGATGATTTGATGAAACACATGAGTTAGATGGCAGTTGAGAGAGTCAACATATGTGTATCAAGCTACCACGGAGGTCAAGACTCAACATATCTTGGTTTTAAAGTTGAAAGCTCATTTGGACCTTTTCGATTGATCTTCGTTAAAAAGAACTTCTAGCCGTAGATGTAGATGTTTTGATGAAACAAATGAGTTAAATGGCGATTGAGAGAGTCAACATATGTGTTCAAGCTACCACGGAGGTCAAGACTCAACATATCTTGGTTTTAAAGTTGAAAGCTCATTTGGACCTTTTCGATTGATCTTCGTTAAAAAGAACTTCTAGCCGAGAGATGTAGATGTTTTGATGAAACAAATGAGTTAAATGGCGATTGAGAGAGTCAACATATGTGTTCAAGCTACCACGGAGGTCAAGACTCAACATATCTTGGTTTTAAAGTTGAAAGCTCATTTGGACCTTTTCGATTGATCTTCGTTAAAAAGAACTTCTAGCCGGAGATGTAGATGTTTTGATGAAACAAATGAGTTAAATGGCGATTGAGAGAGTCAACATATGTGTTCAAGCTACCACGGAGGTCAAGACTCAACATATCTTGGTTTTAAAGTTGAAAGCTCATTTGGACCTTTTCGATTGATCTTCGTTAAAAAGAACTTCTAGCCGGAGATGTAGATGTTTTGATGAAACACATGAGTTAGATGGTAGCGAGAGAGTCAACATATGTGTATCAATCACCCACGGAGGTCAAGACTCAACATATCTTGGTTTTAAAGTTGAAAGCTCATTTGGACCTTTTCGATTGATCTTCGTTAAAAAGAACTTCTAGCCGAGAGATGTAGATGTTTTGATGAAACACATGAGTTAAATGGCGATTGAGAGAGTCAACATATGTGTATCAAGCTACCACGGAGTCAAGACTCAACATATCTTGGTTTTAAAGTTGAAAGCTCATTTGGACCTTTTCGATTGATCTTCGTTAAAAAGAACTTCTAGCCGAGAGATGTAGATGTTTTGATGAAACAAATGAGTTAAATGGCGATTGAGAGAGTCAACATATGTGTATCAAGCTACCACGGAGGTCAAGACTCAACATATCTTGGTTTTAAAGTTGAAAGCTCATTTGGACCTTTTCGATTGATCTTCGTTAAAAAGAACTTCTAGCCAAAGATGTAGATGTTTTGATGAAACACATGAGTTAGATGGCGATTGAGAGAGTCAACAGATGTGTATCAAGCTACCACGGAGGTCAAGACTCAACATATCTTGGTTTTAATGTTGAAAGCTCATTTGGACCTTGTCGATTGATCTTCGTTAAAAAGAACTGCTAGCCGGAGATGTAAATGTTTTGATGAAACACATGAGTTAGATGGTAGGAGAGAGAGTCAACATATGTGTATCAAGCACCAACGGAGGCTGAAGACTCAACTTATCTTGCTTTTAAAGTTGAAAGCTCATTGGGACCTTTTCGATTGATCTTCAATTAAAAGAACTTCTAGCCGGAGATGTAGATGTTTTGATGAAACACATGAGTTAGATTGCAGTTGACAGAGTCAACATATGTGTTCAAGCTACCACGGAGGTCAAGACTCAACATATCTTGGTTTTAAAGTTGAAAGCTCATTTGGACCTTTTCGATTGATCTTCGTTAAAAAGAACTTCTAGCCGGAGATGTAGATGTTTTGATGAAACAAATGAGTTAAATGGCGATTGAGAGAGTCAACATATGTGTATCAAGCTACCACGGAGGTCAAGACTCAACATATCTTGGTTTTAAAGTTGAAAGCTCATTTGGACCTTTTCGATTGATCTTCGTTAAAAAGTACTTCTAGCCAGAGATGTAGATGTTTTGATGAAACAAATGAGTTAAATGGAAGTTGAGAGAGTCAACATATGTGTATCAAGCTACCACGGAGGTCAAGACTCAACATATCTTGGTTTTAAAGTTGAAAGCTCATTTGGACCTTTTCGATTGATCTTCGTTAAAAAGAACTTCTAGCCAAAGATGTAGATGTTTTGATGAAACACATGAGTTAGATGGCGATTGAGAGAGTCAACAGATGTGTATCAAGCTACCACGGAGGCTGAAGACTCAACATATCTTGGTTTTAAAGTTGAAAGCTCATTTGGACGTTTTCGATTGATCTTCGTTAAAAAGAACGTCTGGCCAAGGATGTAGATGTTTTGATGAAACACATGAGTTAGATGGTAGCAGAGAGAGTCAACATATGTGTATCAAGCACCCACGAAGGTTGAAGACTCGACATATCTTGGTTTTAAAGTTGAAAGCTCATTTGGACATTTTCGATTGATCTTCGTTAAAAGAACTTCTAGCCGTAGATGTAGATGTTTTCATGAAACACATGAGTTAAATGGCGATTGAGAGAGTCAACATATGTGTATCAAGCTACCACACTAGCTGAAGACTCAACATATCTTGGTTTTAAAGTTGAAAGCTCATTTGGACCTTTTCGATTGATCTTCGTTAAAAAGAACTTCTAGCCGTAGATGTAGATGTTTTGATGAAACAAATGAGTTAAATGGCGATTGAGAGAGTCAACATATGTGTTCAAGCTACCACTGAGGTCAAGACTCAACATATCTTGGTTTTAAAGTTGAATGCTCATTTGGACATTTTCGATTGATCTTCGTTAAAAAGAACTTCGAGCCGTAGATGTAGATGTTTTGATGAAACACATGAGTTAGATGGTAGCAGAGAGAGTCAACATATGTGTATCAAGCACCCACGGAGGATCAACACTTAAGCTATGTGGGTATTAAAGTTTAAAGCGCATTTGGACATGTTCGATTGATCTGCGTTAAAAAGAACTTCTAGCCGTAGATGTACATGTTTTGATGAAAAACATGAGTTAAATGGCGATTGAGAGAGTCAACATATGTGTATCAAGCTACCACGGAGGTCAAGACTCAACATATCTTGGTTTTAAAGTTGAAAGCTCATTTGGACCTTTTCGATTGATCTTCGTTAAAAGAACTTCTAGCCAGAGATGTAGATGTTTTGATGAAACAAATGAGATAGAAGGCAGTTGAGAGTGTCAACAGATGTGTTCAAGCTACCACTGAGGTTTAACACTCAACATATCTTGGTTTTAAAGTTGAAAGCTCATTTGGACCTTTTCGATTGATCTACGTTAAAAAGAACTTCTAGCCGGAGATGTAGATGTTTTAATGAAACACATGAGTTAGATGACAGTTGAGAGAGTCAACAGATGTGTATCAAGCTACCACGGATATCAAGACTCAACATATCTTGGTTTTAAAGTTGAAAGCTCATTTGGACCTTTTCGATTGATCTTCGTTAAAAAGAACTTCTAGCCAGAGATGTAGATGTTTTGATGAAACACATGAGTTAGATGGTAGCAGAGAGAGTCAACATATGTGTATCAAGCACCCACGAAGGCTGAAGACTCAACATATCTTGGTTTTAAAGTTGAAAGCTCATTTGGACCTTTTCGATTGATCTTCGTAAAAAGAACTTCTAGCCGGAGATGTAGTTGTTTTGATGAAACACATGAGTTAGATGGCAATTGAGAGAGTCAACATATGTGTATCAAGCTACCACGGAGGCTGAAGACTCAACATATCTTGGTTTTAAAGTTGAAAGCTCATTTGGACCTTTTCGATTGATCTTCGTTAAAAAGAACTTCTAGCCGGAGATGTAGATGTTTTGATGAAACAGATGAGTTAGATGGCAGTTGAGAGAGTCAACAGATGTGTATCAAGCTACCACGGGGGCTGAAGACTCAACATATCTTGGTTTTAAAGTTGAAAGCTCATTTGGACCTTTTCGATCGATCTGCGTTAAAAAGAACTTCTAGCCGAAGATGTAGATGTTTTGATGAAACACATGAGTTAGATGGTAGCAGAGAGAGTCAACATATGTGTATTAGTCACCCACAGAGGCTGAAGACTCAACATTTCTTGGTTTTAAAGTGGAAAGCTCATTTGGACATTTTCGATTGATCTTCGTTAAAAAGAACTTCTAGCCAGAGATGTAGTTGTTTTGATGAAACACATGAGTTAAATGGCAGTTGAGAGAGTCAACAGATGTGTATCAAGCTACCACTGAGGCTGAAGACTCAACATATCTTGGTTTTAAAGTTGAAAGCTCATTTGGACCTTTTCGATTGATCTTCGTTAAAAAGTACTTCTAGCCAGAGATGTAGATGTTTTGATGAAACAAATGAGTTAAATGGCAGTTGAGAGAGTCAACAGATGTGTTCAAGCTACCACGGAGGTCAAGACTCAACATATCTTGGTTTTAAAGTTGAAAGCTCATTTGGACCTTTTCGATTGATCTTCGTTAAAAAGAACTTCTAGCCAAAGATGTAGATGTTTTGATGAAACACATGAGTTAGATGGCGATTGAGAGAGTCAACAGATGTGTATCAAGCTACCACGGGGGCTGAAGACTCAACATATCTTGGTTTTAAAGTTGAAAGCTCATTTGGACCTTTTCGATTGATCTTCGTTAAAAAGAACTTCTAGCCAGAGATGTAGATGTTTTGATGAAACACATGAGTTAGATGGTAGCAGAGAGAGTCAACATATGTGTATCAAGCACCCACGGAGGTTGAAGACTCAACATATCTTGGTTTTAAAGTTGAAAGCTCATTTGGACCTTTTCGATTGATCTTCGTTAAAAAGAACTTCTAGCCGGAGATGTAGATGTTTTGATGAAACACATGAGTTAAATGGCAGTTGAGAGAGTCAACAGATGTGTTCAGGCTACCACAGAGGCTGAAGACTCAACATATCTTGGTTTTGAAGTTGAAAGCTCATTTGGACCTTTTCGATTGATCTTCGTTAAAAAGAACTTCTAGCCAGAGATGTAGATGTTTTGATGAAACAAATGAGTTAAAAGGCAGTTGAGAGAGTCAACAGATGTGTTCAAGCTAACACGGAGGCGGAAGACTCAACATATCTTGGTTTTAAAGTTGAAAGCTCATTTGGACCTTTTCGATTGATCTTCGTTAAAAAGAACTTCTAGCCAGAGATGTAGATGTTTTGATGAAACAAATGAGTTAGATGGCAGCAGAGAGAGTCAACATATGTGTATCAATCACCCACGGAGGCTGAAGACTCAACATATCTTGGTTTTAAAGTTGAAAGCTCATTTGGACCTTTTCGATTGATCTTCGTTAAAAAGAACTTCTAGCCAGAGATGTAGATGTTTTGATGAAACACATGAGTTAAATGGCAGTTGAGAGAGTCAACAGATGTGTATCAAGCTACCACGGAGGCTTAAGACTCAACATATCTTGGTTTTAAAGTTGAAAGCTCATTTGGACCTTTTCGATTGATCTTCGTTAAAAAGAACTTCTAGCCGTAGATGTAGATGTTTTGATGAAACAAATGAGTTAAATGGCGATTGAGAGAGTCAACATATGTGTTCAAGCTACCACGGAGGTCAAGACTCAACATATCTTGGTTTTAAAGTTGAAAGCTCATTTGGACCTTTTCGATTGATCTTCGTTAAAAAGAACTTCTAGCCAAAGATGTAGATGTTTTGATGAAACACATGAGTTAGATGGCGCTTGAGAGAGTCAACAGATGTGTATCAAGCTACCACGGAGGTCAAGACTCAACATATCTTGGTTTTAAAGTTGAAAGCTCATTTGGACCTTTTCGATTGATCTTCGTTAAAAAGAACTTCTAGCCGAGATGTAGATGTTTTGATGAAACACATGAGTTAGATGGTAGCAGAGAGAGTCAACATATGTGTATCAAGCACCCACGGAGGTTCAAGACTCAACATATCTTGGTTTTCAAGTTGACAGCTCATTTTGACCATTTCGATTGATCTTCGTTAAAAAGAACTTCTAGCCGGACATGTAGATGTTTTGATGAAACACATGAGTTATATGGCAGTTGAGAGAGTCAACATATGTGTATCAAGAAACCACGGAGGACGTTGTCTCAACATATCTTGTTTTTATAGTTGAAAGCTCATTTGGACCTTTTCGTTTGATATTCGTTAAAAAGAACTTCTTGCCGTAGATGTTGATGTTTTGATGAAACAAATGAGTTAAATGGCGATTGAGAGAGTCAACAGATGTGTATCAAGCTACCACGGAGGTCAAGACTCAACATATCTTGGTTTTAAAGTTGAAAGCTCATTTGGACCTTTTCGATTGATCTTCGTTAAAAAGAACTTCTAGCCGGAGATGTAGATGTTTTGATGAAACACATGAGTTAGATGGTAGCAGAGAGAGTCAACATATGTGTATCAATCACCCACGGAGGTCAAGACTCAACATATCTTGGTTTTAAAGTTGAAAGCTCATTTGGACCTTTTCGATTGATCTTCGTTAAAAAGAACTTCTAGCCGAGAGATGTAGATGTTTTGATGAAACAAATGAGTTAAATGGCGTTGAGAGAGTCAACATATGTGTATCAAGCTACCACGGAGGTCAAGACTCAACATATCTTGGTTTTAAAGTTGAAAGCTCATTTGGACCTTTTCGATTGATCTTCGTTAAAAAGAACTTCTAGCCAGAGATGTAGATGTTTTGATGAAACACATGAGTTAGATGGCGATTGAGAGAGTCAACATATGTGTATCAAGCTACCACGGAGGTCAAGACTCAACATATCTTGGTTTTAAAGTTGAAAGCTCATTTGGACCTTTTCGATTGATCTTCGTTAAAAAGAACTTCTAGCCAGAGATGTAGATGTTTTGATGAAACACATGAGTTAGATGGTAGCGAGAGTCAACATATGTGTATCAAGCACCCACGAAGGTCAAGACTCAACATATCTTGGTTTTAAAGTTGAAAGCTCATTTGGACCTTTTCGATTGATCTTCGTTAAAAGAACTTCTAGCCGGAGATGTAGATGTTTTGATGAAACACATGAGTTAAATGGCGATTGAGAGAGTCAACATATGTGTTCAAGCTACCACGGAGGGTCAAGACTCAACATATCTTGGTTTTAAAGTTGAAAGCTCATTTGGACCTTTTCGATTGATCTTCGTTAAAAAGAACTTCTAGCCGTAGATGTAGATGTTTTGATGAAACAAATGAGTTAAATGGCGCTTGAGAGAGTCAACAGATGTGTTCAAGCTACCACGGAGGTCAAGATTCAACATATCTTGGTTTTAAAGTTGAAAGCTCATTTGGACCTTTTCGATTGATCTTCGTTAAAAAGAACTTCTAGCCGGAGATGTAGATGTTTTGATGAAACACATGAGTTAGATGGTAGCAGAGAGAGTCAACATATGTGTATCAAGCTCCCACGGAGGCTGAAGCCTCAACATTTCTTGGTTTTAAAGTGGAAAGCTCATTTGGACCTTTTCGATTGATCTTCGTTAAAAAGAACTTCTAGCCGGAGATGTAGATGTTTTGATGAAATATATGAGTTAAATGGCGATTGAGAGAGTCAACATATGTGTATCAAGCTACCACAGAGGCTGAAGACTCAACATATCTTGGTTTTAAAGTTGAAAGCTCATTTGGACCTTTTCGATTGATCTACGTTAAAAAGAACTTCTAGCCAGAGATGTAGATGTTTTGATGAAACACATGAGTTAAATGGCAGTTGAGAGTGTCAACAAATGTGTTAAAGCCTCCACGGAGGTCAAGACTCAACATATCTTGGTTTTAAAGTTCAAAGCTCATTTGGACCTTTTCGATTGATCTTCGTTAAAAAGAACTTCTAGCCATAGATGTAGATGTTTTGATGAAACAAATGAGTTAAATGGCAGTTGAGAGAGTCAACAGATGTGTTCAAGCTACCACGGAGGCTGAAGACTCAACATATCTTGGTTTTAAAGTTGAAAGCTCATTTGGACCTTTTCGATTGATCTTCGTTAAAAAGAACTTCTAGCCAGAGATGTAGATGTTTTGATGAAACACATGAGTTAAATGGCGATTGAGAGAGTCAACATATGTGTATCAAGCTACCACGGAGGTCAAGACTCAACATATCTTGGTTTTAAAGTTGAAAGCTCATTTGGACCTTTTCGATTGATCTTCGTTAAAAAGAACTTCTAGCCAGAGGATGTAGATGTTTTGATGAAACACATGAGTTAGATGGTAGCGAGAGTCAACATATGTGTATCAAGCACCCACGAAGGTCAAGACTCAACATATCTTGGTTTTAAAGTTGAAAGCTCATTTGGACCTTTTCGATTGATCTTCGTTAAAAAGAACTTCTAGCCGGAGATGTAGATTTTTAGATGAAACACATGAGTTAGATGGCGATTGAGAGAGTCAACATATGTGTATCAAGCTACCACGGAGGTCAAGACTCAACATATCATGGTTTTAAAGTTGAAAGCTCATTTGGACCTTTTCGATTGATCTTCGTTAAAAAGAACTTCTAGCCAGAGATGTAGATGTTTTGATGAAACAAATGAGTTAAATGGCAGTTGAGAGAGTCAACAGATGTGTATCAAGCTACCACGGAGGCTGAAGACTCAACATATCTTGGTTTTAAAGTTGAAAGCTCATTTAGACCTTTTCGATTGATCTTCGTTAAAAAGAACTTCTAGCCGGAGATGTAGATGATTTGATGAAACACATATGTTAGATGGTAGCAGAGAGAGTCAACATATGTGTATCAAGTACCCACGGAGGCTGAAGCCTCAACATATCTTGGTTTTAAAGTTGAAAGCTCATTTGGACCTTTTCGATTGATCTTCGTTAAAAAGAACTTCTAGCCAGAGATGTCGATGTTTTGATGAAACAAATGAGTTAAATGGAAGTTTAGAGAGTCAACATATGTGTATCAAGCTACCACGGAGGTCAAGACTCAAAATATCTTGGTTTTAAAGTTGAAAGCTCATTTGGACCTTTTCGATTGATCTTCGTTAAAAAGAGATTCGAGCCAAAGATGTAGATGTGTTGACGAAACACATGAGTTAGATGGCAGTTGAGAGAGTGAACAAATGTGTATTAAGCTACCACGGAGGCTTAAGACTCAACATATCTTGGTTTTAAAGTTGAAAGCTCATTTGGACGTTTTCGATTGATCTTGGTTAAAAAGAACGTCTAGCCAAGATGTAGATGTTTTGATGAAACACATGAGTTAGATGGTAGCAGAGAGAGTCAACATATGTGTATCAAGCACCCACGAAGGTCAAGACTCAACATATCTTGGTTTTAAAGTTGAAAGCTCATTTGGACCATTTCGATTGATCTTCGTTAAAACGAACTTCTAGACGGAGATGCAGATGTTTTGATGAAACACATGAGTTAAATGGCAGTTGAGAGAGTCAACAGATGTGTTCAAGCTACCACGGAGGCTGAAGACTCAACATATCTTGGTTTTAAAGTTGGAAGCTCATTTGGACCTTTTCGATTGATCTTCGTTAAAAAGAACTTCTAGCCAGAGATGTAGATGTTTTGATGAAACAAATGAGTTAAATGGCGATTGAGAGAGTCAACATATGTGTATCAAGCTACCACGGAGGCTGAAGACTCAACATATCTTGGTTTTAAAGTTGAAAGCTCATTTGGACCTTTTCGATTGATCTACGTTAAACAGAACTTCTAGCCGGAGATGTAGATGTTTTGATGAAACACATGAGTTAGATGGTAGCAGAGAGAGTCAACATATGTGTATCAACCACCCACGGAGGCAAAAGACTCAACATATCTTGGTTTTAAAGTTGAAAGCTCATTTGGACCTTTTCGATTGATCTTCGTTAAAAAGAACTTCTAGCCGAGAGATGTAGATGTTTTGATGAAACAAATGAGTTAAATGGCGATTGAGAGAGTCAACATATGTGTTCAAGCTACCACGGAGGTCAAGACTCAACATATCTTGGTTTTAAAGTTGAAAGCTCATTTGGACCTTTTCGATTGATCTTCGTTAAAAAGAACTTCTAGCCAGAGATGTAGATGTTTTGATGAAACACATGAGTTAAATGGCGATTGAGAGAGTCAACATATGTGTATCAAGCTACCACGGAGGTCAAGACTCAACATATCTTGGTTTTAAAGTTGAAAGCTCATTTGGACCTTTTCGATTGATCTTCGTTAAAAAGAACTTCTAGCCGTAGATGTAGATGTTTTGATGAAACACATGAGTTAAATGGCAATTGAGAGAGTCAACAGATGTGTTCAAGCTACCACGGAGGCTGAAGACTCAACATATCTTGGTTTTAAAGTTGAAAGCTCATTTGGACCTTTTCGATTGATCTTCGTTAAAAAGAACTTCTAGCCAAAGATGTAGATGTGTTGATGAAACACATGAGTTAGATGGCAGTTGAGAGAGTCAACATATGTGTATTAAGCTACCACGGAGGTCAAGACTCAACATATCTTGGTTTTAAAGTTGAAAGCTCATTTGGACCTTTTCGATTGATCTTCGTTAAAAAGAACTTCTAGCCGAGGATGTAGATGTTTTGATGAAACACATGAGTTAGATGGTAGCAGAGAGAGTCAACATATGTGTATCAAGCACCCACGAAGGTTGAAGACTCGACATATCTTGGTTTTAAAGTTGAAAGCTCATTTGGACCTTTTCGATTGATCTTCGATAAAACGAACTTCTAGCCGGAGATGTAGATGTTTTGATGAAACACATGAGTTAAATGGCGATTGAGAGAGTCAACAGATGTGTTCAAGCTACCACGGAGGTCAAGACTCAACATATCTTGGTTTTAAAGTTGAAAGCTCATTTGGACCTTTTCGATTGATCTTCGTTAAAAAGAACTTCTAGCCGAGAGATGTAGATGTTTTGATGAAACAAATGAGTTAAATGGCGGTTGAGAGAGTCAACATATGTGTTCAAGCTACCACGGAGGTCAAGACTCAACATATCTTGGTTTTAAAGTTGAAAGCTCATTTGGACCTTTTCGATTGATCTTCGTTAAAAAGAACTTCTAGCCGTAGATGTAGATGTTTTGATGAAACACATGAGTTAGATGGTAGCAGAGAGAGTCAACATATGTGTATCAAGCTACCCACGGAGGTCAAGACTCAACATATCTTGGTTTTAAAGTTGAAAGCTCATTTGGACCTTTTCGATTGATCTTCGTTAAAAAGAACTTCTAGCCGAGAGATGTAGATGTTTTGATGAAACAAATGAGTTAAATGGCGATTGAGAGAGTCAACATATGTGTATCAAGCTACCACGGAGGCTTAAGACTCAACATATCTTGGTTTTAAAGTTGAAAGCTCATTTGGACCTTTTCGATTGATCTTCGTTAAAAAGAACTTCTAGCCGGAGATGTAGATGTTTTGATGAAACACATGAGTTAGATGGTAGCAGAGAGAGTCAACATATGTGTATCAATCACCCACTGAGGCTGAAGACTTAACATATCTTGGTTTTAAAGTGGAAAACTCATTTGGACCTTTTCGATTGATCTTCGTTAAAATGAACTTCTAGCCGTAGATGTAGATGTTTTGATGAAACAAATGAGTTAAATGGCGATTGAGAGAGTCAACAGATGTGTTCAAGCTACCACGGAGGTCAAGACTCAACATATCTTGGTTTTAAAGTGGAAAACTCATTTGGACCTTTTCGATTGATCTTCGTTAAAAAGAACTTCTAGCCAGAGATGTAGATGTTTTGATGAAACAAATAAGTTAAATGGCAGTTGAGAGAGTCAACAGATGTGTATCAAGCTACCACGGAGGATGAAGACTCAACATATCTTGGTTTTAAAGTTGAAAGCTCATTTGGACCTTTTCGATTGATCTTCGTTAAAAAGAACTTCTAGCCGAGGATATAGATGTTTTGATGAATCACATGAGTTAGATGGTAGCAGAGAGAGTCAACAGATGTGTTCAAGCTACCACGGAGGCTGAACACTCAACATATCTTGGTTTTAAAGTTGAAAGCTCATTTCGACCTTTTCGATTGATCTACGTTAAACAGAACTTCTAGCCGAAGATGTAGAAGTTTTGATGAAAGACATGAGTTAGATGGTAGCTGAGAGAGTCAA
The DNA here is from genome assembly GCA_023212625.1 of Styphnolobium japonicum. NCBI lineage: Eukaryota > Viridiplantae > Streptophyta > Magnoliopsida > Fabales > Fabaceae > Styphnolobium > Styphnolobium japonicum. Next base: position 17,128,503 of record JALBWW010000013.1, read on the forward strand.
CATATGTGTATCAAGCACCCACAGAGGCTGAAGACTCAACATATCTTGGCTTTGAAGTTGAAAGCTCATTTGGACCTTTTCGATTGATCTTCGTTAAAAAGAACTTCTAGCCAGAGATGTAGATGTTTTGATGAAACACATGAGTTAGATGGTAGCAGAGAGAGTCAACATATGTGTATCAAGCACCCACGAAGGCTGAAGCCTCAACATATCTTGGTTTTAAAGTTGAAAGCTCATTTGGACCTTTTCGATTGATCTGCGTTAAAAAGAACTTCTAGCCGGAGATGTAGATGTTTTGATGAAACAGATGAGTTAGATGGCAGTTGAGAGAGTCAACAGATGTGTATCAAGCTACCACGGAGGCTGAAGACTCAACATATCTTGGTTTTAAAGTTGAAAGCTCATTTGGACCTTTTCGATTGATCTGCGTTAAACAGAACTTCTAGCCGAAGATGTAGATGTTTTGATGAAACACATGAGTTAGATGGCAGTAGAGAGAGTCAACATATGTGTATCAATCACCCACGGAGGCTGAAGACTCAACATATCTTGGTTGTAAAGTTGAAAGCTCATTTGGACCTTTTCGATTGATCTTCGTTAAAAAGAACTTCTAGCCAGAGATGTAGATGTTTTGATGAAACACATGAGTTAAATGGCAGTTGAGAGAGTCAACAGATGTGTTCAAGCTACCACGGAGGCTGAAGACTCAACATATCTTGGTTTTAAAGTTGAAAGCTCATTTGGACCTTTTCGATTGATCTTCGTTAAAAAGTACTTCTAGCCAGAGATGTAGATGTTTTGATGAAACAAATGAGTTAAATGGCAGTTGAGAGAGTCAACAGATGTGTTCAAGCTACCACGGAGGCTGAAGACTCAACATATCTTGGTTTTAAAGTTGAAAGCTCATTTGGACCTTTTCGATTGATCTTCGTTAAAAAGAACTTCTAGCCAAAGATGTAGATGTGTTGATGAAACACATGAGTTAGATGGCAGTTGAGAGAGTCAACAGATGTGTTCAAGCTACCACGGAGGCTGAAGACTCAACATATCTTGGTTTTAAAGTTGAAAGCTCATTTGGACCTTTTCGATTGATCTTCGTTAAAAAGAACTTCTAGCCAGAGATGTAGATGTTTTGATGAAACACATGAGTTAGATGGTAGCAGAGAGAGTCAACATATGTGTATCAAGTACCCACGGAGGCTGAAGCCTCAACATATCTTGGTTTTAAAGTTGAAAGCTCATTTGGACCTTTTCGATTGATCTTCGTTAAAAAGAACTTCTGGCCAGAGATGTAGATGTTTTGATGAAACAAATGAGTTAAATGGCAGTTGAGAGAGTCAACAGATGTGTTCAAGCTACCACGGAGGCTGAAGACTCAACATATCTTGGTTTTAAAGTTGAAAGCTCATTTGGACCTTTTCGATTGATCTTCGTTAAAAGAACTTCTAGCCGGAGATGTAGATGATTTGATGAAACACATGAGTTAGATGGCAGCAGAGAGAGTCAACATATGTGTATCAATCACCCACGGAGGCTGAAGACTCAACATATCTTGGTTTTAAAGTTGAAAGCTCATTTGGACCTTTTCGATTGATCTTCGTTAAAAAGAACTTCTAGCCGGAGATGTAGATGTTTTGATGAAACACATGAGTTAGATGGTAGCAGAGAGAGTCAACATATGTGTATCAAGTACCCACGGAGGCTGAAGCCTCAACATATCTTGGATTTAAAGTTGAAAGCTCATTTGGACCTTTTCGATTGATCTGCGTTAAAAAGAACTTCTAGCCGAAGATGTAGATGTTTTGATGAAACACATGAGTTAGATGGCGATTGAGAGAGTCAACATATGTGTTCAAGCCACCACGGAGGCTGAAGACTCAACATATCTTGGTTTTAAAGTTGAAAGCTCATTTGGACCTTTTCGATTGATCTTCGTTTAAAAGTACTTCTAGCCAAAGATGTAGATGTTTTGATGAAACAAATGAGTTAAATGGCAGTTGAGAGAGTCAACAGATGTGTTCAAGCTACCACGGAGGCGGAAGACTCAACATATCTTGGTTTTAAAGTTGAAAGCTCATTTGGACCTTTTCGATTGATCTTCGTTAAAAAGAACTTCTAGCCAGAGATGTAGATGTTTTGATGAAACACATGAGTTAGATGGCCGGAGAGAGAGTCAACAGATGTGTTCAAGCTACCACAGAGGCTGAAGACTCAACATTTCTTGGTTTTAAAGTGGAAAGCTCATTTGGACCTTTTCGATTGATCTTCGTTAAAAAGAACTTCTAGCCAGAGATGTAGTTGTTTTGATGAAACACATGAGTTAGATGGCAGTAGAGAGAGTCAACATATGTGTATCAATCACCCACGGAGGCTGAAGACTCAACATATCTTGGTTGTAAAGTTGAAAGCTCATTTGGACCTTTTCGATTGATCTTCGTTAAAAAGAACTTCTAGCCAGAGATGTAGATATTTTGAGGAAACACATGACTTAAATGGCAGTTGAGAGAGTCAATAGATGTGTATCAAGCTACCACGGAGGCTGAAGACTCAACATATCTTGGTTTTAAAGTTGAAAGCTCATTTGGACCTTTTCGATCGATCTGCGTTAAACAGAACTTCTAGCCGAAGATGTAGATGTTTTGATGAAACACATGAGTTAGATGGTAGCAGAGAGAGTCAACATATGTGTATCAATCACCCACGGAGGCTGAAGACTCAACATATCTTGGTTTTAAAGTTGAAAGCTCATTTGGACCTTTTCGATCGATCTGCGTTAAACAGAACTTCTAGCCGAAGATGTAGATGTTTTGATGAAACACATGAGTTAGATGGCAGTTGAGAGAGTCAACAGATGTGTATCAAGCTACCACGGGGGCTGAAGACTCAACATATCTTGGTTTTAAAGTTGAAAGCTCATTTGGACCTTTTCGATTGATCTTCGTTAAAAAGAACTTCTAGCCGGAGATGTAGATGTTTTGATGAAACACATGAGTTAGATGGTAGCAGAGAGAGTCAACATATGTGTATCAAGCTACCACGGAGGCTGAAGACTCAACATATCTTGGTTTTAAAGTTGAAAGCTCATTTGGACCTTTTCGATTGATCTTCGTTAAAAAGAACTTCTGGCCAGAGATGTAGATGTGTTGATGAAACAAATGAGTTAGATGGCAGCAGAGAGAGTCAACATATGTGTATCAATCACCCACGGAGGCTGAAGACTCAACATATCTTGGTTTTAAAGTTGAAAGCTCATTTGGACCTTTTCGATTGATCTTCGTTAAAAAGAACTTCTAGCCGGAGATGTAGATGTTTTGATGAAACACATGAGTTAAATGGCAGTTGAGAGAGTCAACAGATGTGTTCAAGCTACCACGGAGGCTTAAGACTCAACATATCTTGGTTTTAAAGTTGAAAGCTCATTTGGACCTTTTCGATTGATCTTCGTTAAAAAGTACTTCTAGCCAGATGTAGATGTTTTGATGAAACAAATGAGTTAAATGGCGATTGAGAGAGTCAACATATGTGTTCAAGCTACCACGGAGGGTCAAGACTCAACATATCTTGGTTTTAAAGTTGAAAGCTCATTTGGACCTTTTCGATTGATCTTCGTTAAAAAGAACTTCTAGCCGTAGATGTAGATGTTTTGATGAAAAAGATGAGTTAAATGGCGATTGAGAGAGTCAACAGATGTGTTCAAGCTACCACGGAGGCTTAAGACTCAACATATCTTGGTTGTAAAGTTGAAAGCTCATTTGGACCTTTTCGATTGATCTTCGTTAAAAAGAACTTCTAGCCAGAGATGTAGATGTTTTGATGAAACACATGAGTTAGATGGTAGCAGAGAGAGTCAACATATGTGTATCAAGTACCCACGGAGGCTGAAGACTCAACATTTCTTGGTTTTAAAGTGGAAAGCTCATTTGGACCTTTTCGATTGATCTTCGTTAAAAAGAACTTCTAGCCAGAGATGTAGTTGTTTTGATGAAACACATGAGTTAGATGGTAGCAGAGAGAGTCAACATATGTGTATCAAGTACCCACGGAGGCTGAAGCCTCAACATATCTTGGTTTGAAAGTTGAAAGCTCATTTGGACCTTTTCGATTGATTTGCGTTAAAAAGAACTTCTAGCCGGAGATGTAGATGTTTTGATGAAACAGATGAGTTAGATGGCAGTTGAGAGAGTCAACAGATGTGTTGAAGCTACCACGGAGGCTGAAGACTCAACATATCTTGGTTTTAAAGTTGAAAGCTCATTTGGACCTTTTCGATTGATCTTCGTTAAAAAGAACTTCTAGCCGGAGATGTAGATGTTTTGATGAAACAGATGACTTAAATGGCGATTGAGAGAGTCAACATATGTGTTCAAGCTACCACGGAGGTCAAGACTCAACATATCTTGGTTTTAAAGTTGAAAGCTCATTTGGACCTTTTCGATTGATCTTCGTTAAAAAGAACTTCTAGCCGGAGATGTAGATGTTTTGATGAAACAGATGAGTTAGATCGTAGAAGAGAGTCAACAAATGTGTATAAATCACCCACTGAGGTCAAGACTCAACATATCTTGGTTTTAAAGTTGAAAGCTCATTTGGACCTTTTCGATTGATCTTCGTTAAAAAGAACTTCTAGCCGTAGATGTAGATGTTTTGATGAAACACATGAGTTAAATGGCGTGAGAGAGTCAACATATGTGTATCAAGCTACCACGGAGGTCAAGACTCAACATATCTTGGTTTTAAAGTTGAAAGCTCATTTGGACCTTTTCGATTGATCTTCGTTAAAAAGTACTTCTAGCCGAGAGATGTAGATGTTTTGATGAAACAAATGAGTTAAATGGCGATTGAGAGAGTCAACAGATGTGTATCAAGCTACCACGGAGGTCAAGACTCAAAATTTCTTGGTTTTAAAGTGGAAAGCTCAATTGGACCTTTTCGATTGATCTTCGTTAAAAAGAACTTCTAGCCAGAGATGAAGTTGTTTTGATGAAACACATGAGTTAGATGGCGATTGAGAGAGTCAACAGATGTGTATCAAGCTACCACGGAGGTCAAGACTCAACATATCTTGGTTTTAAAGTTGAAAGCTCATTTGGACCTTTTCGATTGATCTTCGTTAAAAAGAACTTCTAGCCAGAGATGTAGATGTTTTGATGAAACACATGAGTTAGATGGCAGCAGAGAGAGTCAACATATGTGTATCAATCACCCACTGAGGCTGAAGACTCAACATATCTTGGTTTTAAAGTTGAAAGCTCATTTGGACCTTTTCGATGGATCTTCGTGAATAAGAACTTCTAGCCGTAGATGTAGATGTTTTGATGAAACAAATGAGTTAAATGGCATGAGAGAGTCAACAGATGTGTTCAAGCTACCACGGAGGCTGAAGACTCAACATATCTTGGTTTTAAAGTTGAAAGCTCATTTGGACCTTTTCGATTGATCTTCGTTAAAAAGAACTTCTAGCCAGAGATGTAGTTGTTTTGATGAAACACATGAGTTAGATGGCAGTAGAGAGAGTCAACATATGTGTATCAATCACCCACGGAGGCTGAAGACTCAACATATCTTGGTTGTAAAGTTGAAAGCTCATTTGGACCTTTTCGATTGATCTTCGTTAAAAAGAACTTCTAGCCAGAGATGTAGATGTTTTGATGAAACAAATGAGTAAGATAGTAGCAGAGAGTCAACATATGTGTATCAATCACCCACTGAGGCTGAAGACTCAACATATCTTGGTTTTAAAGTTGAAAGCTCATTTGGACCTTTTCGATTGATCTTCGTTAAAAAGAACTTCTAGCCGGAGATGTAGATATTTTGAGGAAACACATGACTTAAATGGCAGTTGAGAGAGTCAACAGATGTGTTCAAGCTACCACGGAGGCTGAAGACTCAACATATCTTGGTTTTAAAGTTGAAAGCTCATTTGGACCTTTTCGATTGATCTTCGTTAAAAAGTACTTCTAGCCAGAGATGTAGATGTTTTGATGAAACAAATGAGTTAAATGGCAGTTGAGAGAGTCAACAGATGTGTTCAAGCTACCACGGAGGCTGAAGACTCAACATATCTTGGTTTTAAAGTTGAAAGCTCATTTGGACCTTTTCGATTGATCTTCGTTAAAAAGAACTTCTAGCCAGAGATGTAGATGTTTTGATGCAACACATGAGTTAGCTGGCAGTTGAGAGAGTCAACAGATGTTTTTAAGCTACCACGGAGGCGGAAGACTCAACATATCTTGGTTTTAAAGTTGAAAGCTCATTTGGACCTTTTCGATTGATCTTCGTTAAAAAGAACTTCTAGCCGGAGATGTAGATGTTTTGATGAAATATATGAGTTAGATGGTAGCAGAGAGAGTCAACATATGTGTATCAAGCACCCACGAAGGTGGAAGACTCGACATATCTTGGTTTTAAAGTTGAAAGCTCATTTGGACCTTTTCGATTGATCTTCGTTAAAAAGAACTTCTAGCCGAGAGATGTAGATGTTTTGATGAAACAAATGAGTTAAATGGCGATTGAGAGAGTCAACAGATGTGTTCAAGCTACCACGGAGGTCAAGACTCAACATATCTTGGTTTTAAAGTTGAAAGCTCATTTGGACCTTTTCGATTGATCTTCGTTAAAAAGAACTTCTAGCCGGAGATGTAGATGTTTTGATGAAACACATGAGTTAGATGGTAGCAGAGAGAGTCAACATATGTGTATCAAGTACCCACTAGGTCAAGACTCAACATATCTTGGTTTTAAAGTTGAAAGCTCATTTGGACCTTTTCGATTGATCTTCGTTAAAAAGAACTTCTAGCCAGAGATGTAGATGTTTTGATGAAACACATGAGTTAAATGGCAGTTGAGAGTGTCAACAGATGTGTTCAAGCCACCACGGAGGCTGATGACTCAACATATCTTGGTTTTAAAGTTGAAAGCTCATTTGGACCTTTTCGATTGATCTTCGTTAAAAAGTACTTCTAGCCAGAGATGTAGATGTTTTGATGAAACAAATGAGTTAAATGGCAGTTGAGAGAGTCAACATATGTGTTCAAGCTACCACGGAGGCTGAAGACTCAACATTTCTTGGTTTTAAAGTTGGAAGCTCATTTGGATCTTTTCGATTTATCTTCGTTAAAAAGCACTTCTAGCCAAAGATGTAGATGTGTTGATGAAACACATGAGTTAGATGCCAGTTGAGAGAGTCAACAGATGTGTATCAAGCTACCACGGGGGCTGAAGACTCAACATATCTTGGTTTTAAAGTTGAAAGCTCATTTGGACCTTTTCGATTGATCTTCGTTAAAAAGAACTTCTAGCCGAGGATGTAGATGTTTTGATGAAACACATGAGTTAGATGGTAGCAGAGAGAGTCAACATATGTGTATCAAGCACCCACGAAGGTCAAGACTCAACATATCTTGGTTTTAAAGTTGAAAGCTCATTTGGACCTTTTCGATTGATCTTCGTTAAAAAGAACTTCTAGCCGGAGATGTAGATGTTTTGATGAAACACATGAGTTAAATGGCACTTGAGAGAGTCAACAGATGTGTATAAATCTACCAAGTTGGCTGAAGACTTAACATATCTTGGTTTAAAAGTTGAAAGCTCATATGTACCTTTTCGATTTATCAACGTTAAAAAGAACTTATAGCCGGAGAAGTAGATGTTTTGATGAAACAAATGAGTTAAATGGCAATTGAGAGAGTCAACAGATGTGTATCAAGCTACCACGGAGGTCAAGACTCAACATATCTTGGTTTTAAAGTTGAAAGCTCATTTGGACCTTTTCGATTGATCTTCGTTAAAAAGAACTTCTAGCCGTGAGATGTAGATGTTTTGATGAAACACATGAGTTAGATGGTAGCAGAGAGAGTCAACATATGTGTATCAGCTACCCACGGAGGTCAAGACTCAACATTTATTGGTTTTAAATTGGTAATCTCATTTTGATTTTTTCGATTGATCTTCGTTAAAAAGAACTTCTAGCCGTAGATGTAGATGTTTTGATGAAACACATGAGTTAAATGGCGCTTGAGAGAGTCAACAGATGTGTATCAAGCTACCACGGAGGTCAAGACTCAACATATCTTGGTTTTAAAGTTGAAAGCTCATTTGGACCTTTTCGATTGATCTTCGTTAAAAAGAACTTCTAGCCGTAGATGTAGATGTTTTGATGAAACAAATGAGTTAAATGGCAGAGAGAGTCAACATATGTGTATCAAGCTACCACGGAGGTCAAGACTCAACATATCTTGGTTTTAAAGTTGAAAGCTCATTTGGACCTTTTCGATTGATCTTCGTTAAAAAGAACTTCTAGCCAAAGATGTAGATGTTTTGATGAAACACATGAGTTAGATGGCGATTGAGAGAGTCAACAGATGTGTATCAAGCTACCACGGAGGTCAAGACTCAACATATCTTGGTTTTAAAGTTGAAAGCTCATTTGGACCTTTTCGATTGATCTTCGTTAAAAAGAACTTCTAGCCGAGGATGTAGATGTTTTGATGAAACACATGAGTTAGATGGTAGCAGAGAGAGTCAACATATGTGTATCAAGCACCCACGAAGGCTGAAGACACAACATATCTTGGATTTAAAGTTGAAAGCTCATTTGGACCTTTTCAATTGATCTTCGTTAAAAAGAACTTCTAGCCGGAGATGTAGATGTTTTGATGAAACACATGAGTTAAATGGCGATTGAGAGAGTCAACATATGTGTATCAAGCCACCACGGAGGTCAAGACTCAACATATCTTGGTTTTAAAGTTGAAAGCTCATTTGGACCTTTTCGATTGATCTTCGTTAAAAAGTACTTCTAGCCAGAGATGTAGATGTTTTGATGAAACAAATGAGTTAAATGGCAGTTGAGAGAGTCAACAGATGTGTTCAAGCTACCACGGAGGCTGAAGACTCAACATATCTTGGTTTTAAAGTTGAAAGCTCATTTGGACCTTTTCGATTGATCTTCGTTAAAAAGAACTTCTAGCCAAAGATGTAGATATGTTGATGAAACACATGAGTTAGATGGCGCTTGAGAGAGTCAACAGATGTGTATCAAGCTACCACGGAGGTCAAGACTCAACATATCTTGGTTTTAAAGTTGAAAGCTCATTTGGACCTTTTCGATTGATCTTCGTTAAAAAGAACTTCTAGCCGGAGATGTAGATGTTTTGATGAAACACATGAGTTAGATAGTAGCAGAGAGAGTCAACATATGTGTATCAAGCACCCACGAAGGCTGAAGACTCAACATATCTTGGTTTTAAAGTTGAAAGCTCATTTGGACCTTTTCGATTGATCTTCGTTAAAAAGATCTTCTAGCCGGAGATGTAGATGTTTTGATGAAACACATGAGTTATATGGCGGTTGAGAGAGTCATCAGATGTGTGCAAGCTACCACGGAGGTCAAGACTCAACATATCTTGGTTTTAAAGTTGAAAGCTCATTTGGACCTTTTCGATTGATCTTCGTTAAAAAGAACTTCTAGCCGTAGATGTAGATGTTTTGATGAAACAAATGAGTTAAATGGCGATTGAGAGAGTCAACAGATGTGTATCAATCTACCACGGAGGTTGAACACTCAACATATCTTGGTTTTAAAGTTGAAAGCTCATTTGGACCTTTTCGATTGATCTTCGTTAAAAAGAACTTCTAGCCGGAGATGTAGATGTTTTGATGAAACACATGAGTTAGATGGTAGCAGAGAGAGTCAACATATGTGTATTAGTCACCCACAGAGGCTGAAGACTCAACATATCTTGGTTTAAAAGTGGAAAGCTCATTTGGACCTTTTCGATTGATCTTCGTTAAAAAGAACTTCTAGCCGGGATGTAGATGATTTGATGAAACAGATGAGTTAGATGGCAGTTGAGAGAGTCAACATATGTGTATCTAGCTACCACGGAGGCTGAAGACTCAACATATCTTGGTTTTAAAGTTGAAAGCTCATTTGGACCTTTTCGATTGATCTTCGTTAAAAAGAACTTCTAGCCAGAGATGTAGATGTTTCGATGAAACAAATGAGTTAAATGGCGATTGAGAGAGTCAACATATGTGTATCTAGCTACCACGGAGGCTGAAGACTCAACATATCTTGGTTTTAAAGTTGAAAGCTCATTTGGACCTTTTCGATTGATCTTCGTTAAAAAGAACTTCTAGCCGAAGATGTAGATGTATTGATGAAACACATGAGTTAGATGGCAGTTGAGAGAGTCAGCAGATGTGTATCAAGCTACCACGGAGGCTGAAGACTCAACATATCTTAGTTTTAAAGTTGAAAGCTCATTTCGACCTTTTCGATTGATCTTCGTTAAAAAGTACTTCTAGCCAGAGATGTAGATGTTTTGATGAAACAAATGAGTTAGATGGCAGTAGAGAGAGTCAACATATGTGTATCAATCACCCACGAAGGTCAAGACTCAACATATCTTGGTTTTAAAGTTGAAAGCTCATTTGGACCTTTTCGATTGATCTTCGTTAAAAAGAACTTCTAGCCGGAGATGTAGAAGTTTAGATGAATCAGATGAGTTAAATGGCGATTGAGAGAGTCAACATATGTGTATCAAGCTACCACGGAGGCTGAAGACTCAACATATCTTGGTTGTAAAGTTGAAAGCTCATTTGGACCTTTTCGATTGATCTTCGTTAAAAAGAACTTCTAGCCAGAGATGTAGATGTTTTGATGAAACAAATGAGTAAGATAGTAGCAGAGAGAGTCAACATATGTGTATCAGTCACCCACGGTGGCTGAAGACTCAACATTTCTTGGTTTTAAAGTGGAAAGCTCATTTGGACCTTTTCGATTGATCTTCGTTAAAAAGAACTTCTAGCCAGAGATATAGTTGTTTTGATGAAACACATGAGTTAAATGGCAGTTGAGAGAGTCAACAGATGTGTTCAAGCTACCACGGAGGCTTAAGACTCAACATATCTTGGTTTTAAAGTTGAAAGCTCATTTGGACCTTTTCGATTGATCTTCGTTAAAAAGTACTTCTAGCCAGAGATGTAGATGTTTTGATGAAACAAATGAGTTAAATGGCAGTTGAGAGAGTCAACAGATGTGTTCAAGCTACCACGGAGGCTGAAGACTCAACATATCTTGGTTTTAAAGTTGAAAGCTCATTTGGACCTTTTCGATTGATCTTTGTTAAAAAGAACTTCTAGCCAAAGATGTAGATGTGTTGATGAAACACATGAGTTAGATGGCAGTTGAGAGAGTCAACAGATGTGTTCAAGCTACCACGGAGGCTGAAGACTCAACATATCTTGGTTTTAAAGTTGAAAGCTCATTTGGACCTTTTCGATTGATCTTCGTTAAAAAGAACTTCTAGCCGGAGATGTAGATGTTTTGATGAAACACATGAGTTAGATGGTAGCAGAGAGAGTCAACATATGTGTATCAATCACCCACGGAGGCTGAAGACTCAACATATCTTGGTTTTAAAGTTGAAAGCTCATTTGGACCTTTTCGATTGATCTTCGTTAAAAAGAACTTCTAGCCGGAGATGTAGATGTTTTGATGAAACACATGAGTTAGATGGTAGCAGAGAGAGTCAACATATGTGTATCAAGCACCCACGGAGGTCAAGACTCAACATTTCTTGGTTTTAAAGTGGAAAGCTCATTTGGACCTTTTCGATTGATCTTCGTTAAAAAGAACTTCTAGCCAGAGATGTAGATGTTTTGATGAAACACATGAGTTAAATGGCAGTTGAGAGAGTCAACAGATGTGTTCAAGCTACCACGGAGGTCAAGACTCAACATATCTTGGTTTTAAATTTGAAAGCTCATTTGGACCTTTTCGATTGATCTTCGTTAAAAAGTACTTCTAGCCGAGATGTAGATGTTTTGATGAAACAAATGAGTTAAATGGCGCTTGAGAGAGTCAACAGATGTGTTCAAGCTACCACGGAGGTCAAGACTCAACATATCTTGGTTTTAAAGTTGAAAGCTCATTTGGACCTTTTCGATTGATCTTCGTTTAAAAGAACTTCTAGCCAAAGATGTAGATGTTTTGATGAAACACATGAGTTAGATGGCGATTGAGAGAGTCAACAGATGTGTATCAAGCTACCACGGAGGTCAAGACTCAACATATCTTGGTTTTAAAGTTGAAAGCTCATTTGGACCTTTTCGATTGATCTTCGTTAAAATGAACTTCTAGCCGGAGATGTAGACGTTTTGATGAAACACATGAGTTAAATGGCAGTTGAGAGTGTCAACAGATGTGTTCAAGCCACCACGGAGGATTATGACTCAGCATATCTTGGTTTTAAAGTTGAAAGCTCATTTGGACCTTTTCGATTGATCGTCGTTAAAAAGAACTTCTGGCCAGAGATGTAGATGTGTTGATGAAATACATGCGTTAGATGGTAGCTGAGAGTCAACATATGTGTATCAATCACCCACGGAGGTCAAGACTCGACATATCTTGGTTTTAAAGTTGAAAGCTCATTTGGACCATTTCGATTGATCTTCGTTAAAACGAACTTCTAGACGGAGATGCAGATGTTTTGATGAAACACATGAGTTAAATGGCAGTTGAGAGAGTCAACAGATGTGTTCAAGCTACCACGGAGGCTGAAGACTCAACATATCTTGGTTTTAAAGTTGAAAGCTCATTTGGACCTTTTCGATTGATCTTCGTTAAAAAGAACTTCTGGCCAGAGATGTAGATGTGTTGATGAAACAAATGAGTTAAATGGCAGTTGAGAGAGTCAACAGATGTGTTCAAGCTACCACGGAGGCTGAAGACTCAACATATCTTGGTTTTAAAGTTGAAAGCTCATTTGGACCTTTTCGATTGATCTTTGTTAAAAAGAACTTCTAGCCAAAGATGTAGATGTGTTGATGAAACACATGAGTTAGATGGCAGTTGAGAGAGTCAACAGATGTGTATTAAGCTACCACGGAGGCTGAAGACTCAACATATCTTGGTTTTAAAGTTGAAAGCTCATTTGGACGTTTTCGATTGATCTTGGTTAAAAAGAACGTCTAGCCAAGATGTAGATGTTTTGATGAAACACATGAGTTAGATGGTAGCAGAGAGAGTCAACATATGTGTATCAAGCACCCACGAAGGTTGAAGACTCGACATATCTTGGTTTTAAAGTTGAAAGCTCATTTGGACCATTTCGATTGATCTTCGTTAAAAAGAACTTCTAGACAGAGATGTAGATGTTTTGATGAAACACATGAGTTAAATGGCAGTTGAGAGAGTCAACAGATGTGTTCAAGCTACCACGGAGGCTGAAGACTCAACATATCTTGGTTTTAAAGTTGGAAGCTCATTTGGACCTTTTCGATTGATCTTCGTTAAAAAGAACTTCTAGCCAGAGATGTAGATGTTTTGATGAAACAAATGAGTTAAATGGCAGTTGAGAGAGTCAACAGATGTGTTCAAGCTACCACGGAGGCTGAAGACTCAACATATCTTGGTTTTAAAGTTGAAAGCTCATTTGGACCTTTTCGATTGATCTTCGTTAAAAAGAACTTCTAGCCGGAGATGTAGATGTTTTGATGAAACAAATGACTTAAATGGCAGATGAGAGAGTCAACAGATGTGTTCAAGCTACCACGGAGGCTGAAGACTCAACATATCTTGGTTTTAAAGTTGAAAGCTCATTTGGACCTTTTCGATTGATCTTCGTTAAAAAGAACTTCTAGCCGGAGATGTAGATGTTTTGATGAAACACATGAGTTAGATGGTAGCAGAGAGAGTCAACATATGTGTATAAATCACCCACAGTGGCTGAAGACTCAACATTTCTTGGTTTTAAAGTGGAAAGCTCATTTGGACCTTTTCGATTGATCTTCGTTAAAAAGAACTTCTAGCCGGAGATGTAGATGTTTTGATGAAACAGATGAGTTAGATGGCAGTTGAGAGAGTCAACAGATGTGTATCAAGCTACCACGGGGGCTGAAGACTCAACATATCTTGGTTTTAAAGTTGAAAGCTCATTTGGACCTTTTCGATTGATCTTCGTTAAAAAGAACTTCTAGCCGGAGATGTAGATGTTTTGATGAAATACATGAGTTAGATGGTAGCAGAGAGAGTCAACATATGTGTATCAGTCACCCACGGAGGCTGAAGACTCAACATTTCTTGGTTTTAAAGTGGAAAGCTCATTTGGACCTTTTCGATTGATCTTCGTTAAAAAGAACTTCTAGCCAGAGATGTAGTTGTTTTGATGAAACACATGAGTTAGATGGCAGTTGAGAGAGTCAACAGATGTGTATCAAGCTACCACGGAGGTCAAGACTCAACATATCTTGGTTTTAAAGTTGAAAGCTCATTTGGACCTTTTCGATTGATCTTCGTTAAAAAGAACTTCTAGCCAGAGATGTAGATGTTTTGATGAAACACATGAGTTAGTTGGTAGCAGAGAGAGTCAACATATGTGTATCAAGTACCCACGGAGGCTGAAGCCTCAACATATCTTGGTTTGAAAGTTGAAAGCTCATTTGGACCTTTTCGATTGATTTGCGTTAAAAAGAACTTCTAGCCGGAGATGTAGATGTTTTGATGAAACACATGAGTTAAATGGCAGTTGAGAGAGTCAACAGATGTGTTCAAGCTACCACGGAGGCTGAAGACTCAACATATCTTGGTTTTAAAGTTGAAAGCTCATTTGGACCTTTTCGATTGATCTTCGTTAAAAAGTACTTCTAGCCAGAGATGTAGATGTTTTGATGAAACAAATGAGTTAAATGGCAGTTGAGAGAGTCAACAGATGATTTTAAGCTAACACGGAGGCGGAAGACTCAACATATCTTGGTTTTAAAGTTGAAAGCTCATTTGGACCTTTTCGATTGATCTTCGTTAAAAAGAACTTCTAGCCGGAGATGTAGATATTTTGAGGAAACACATGAGTTAGCTGGCAGTTGAGAGAGTCAAGAGATGTGTTGAAGCTACCACGGCGGCTGAAGACTCAACATATCTTGGTTTTAAAGTTGAAAGCTCATTTGGACCTTTTCGATTGATCTTCGTTAAAAAGAACTTCTAGCCAGAGATGTAGATGTTTTGATGAAACACATGAGTTAGATGGCAGCAGAGAGAGTCAACATATGTGTATCAATCACCCACGGAGGCTGAAGACTCAACATATCTTGGTTGTAAAGTTGAAAGCTCATTTGGACCTTTTCGATTGATCTTCGTTAAAAAGAACTTCTAGCCAGAGATGTAGATGTTTTGATGAAACACATGAGTTAAATGGCAGTTGAGAGAGTCAACAGATGTGTTCAAGCTACCACGGAGGCTGAAGAATCAACATATCTTGGTTTTAAAGTTGAAAGCTCATTTGGACCTTTTCGATTGATCTTCGTTAAAAAGTACTTCTAGCCAGAGATGTAGATGTTTTGATGAAACAAATGAGTTAAATAGAACTTTAGAGAGTCAACATATGTGTTCAAGCTACCACGGAGGCTGAAGACTCAACATATCTTGGTTTTAAAGTTGAAAGCTCATTTGGACCTTTTCGATTGATCTTCGTTAAAAAGAACTTCTAGCCAGAGATGTAGTTGTTTTGATGAAACACATGAGTTAGATGGCAGTTGAGAGAGTCAACATATGTGTATCAAGCTACCACGGAGGCTGAAGACTCAACATATCTTGGTTTTAAAGTTGAAAGCTCATTTGGACCTTTTCGATTGATCTTCGTTAAAAAGAACTTCTAGCCAGAGATGTAGATGTTTTGATGAAACAAATGAGTTAAATGGCAGTTGAGAGAGTCAACAGATGTGTTCAAGCTACCACGGAGGCTGAAGACTCAACATATCTTGGTTTTAAAGTTGAAAGCTCATTTGGACCTTTTCGATTGATCTTTGTTAAAAAGAACTTCTAGCCAAAGATGTAGATGTGTTGATGAAACACATGAATTAGATGGCAGTTGAAATAGTGAACAGATGTGTATCAAGCTACCACGGAGGTCAAGACTCAACATATCTTGGTTTTAAAGTTGAAAGCTCATTTGGACGTTTTCGATTGATCTTCGTTAAAAAGAACGTATGGCCAAGGATGAAGATGTTTTGATGAAACACATGAGTTAGATGGTAGCAGAGAGAGTCAACATATGTGTATCAAGCACCCACGAAGGTTGAAGACTCGACATATCTTGGTTTTAAAGTTGAAAGCTCATTTGGACCATTTCGATTGATCTTCGTTAAAAGAACTTCTAGCCGGAGATGTAGTTGTTTTGATGAAACACATGAGTTAAATGGCAGTTTAGAGAGTCAACAGATGTGTTCAAGCTACCACGGAGGCTGAAGACTCAACATATCTTGGTTTTAAAGTTGAAAGCTCATTTGGACCTTTTCGATTGATCTTTGTTAAAAAGAACTTCTAGCCAAAGATGTAGATGTGTTGATGAAACACATGAGTTAGATGGCGCTTGAGAGAGTCAACAGATGTGTTCAAGCTAACACGGAGGCGGAAGACTCAACATATCTTGGTTTTAAAGTTGAAAGCTCATTTGGACCTTTTCGATTGATCTTCGTTAAAAAGAACTTCTAGCCAGAGATGTAGATGTTTTGATGAAACACATGAGTTAGATGGTAGCAGAGAGAGTCAACATATGTGTATCAGTCACCCACGGAGCTGAAGACTCAACATATCTTGGTTTTAAAGTTGAAAGCTCATTTGGACCTTTTCGATTGATCTTTGTTTAAAAGAACTTCTAGCCAAAGATGTAGATGTGTTGATGAAACACATGAGTTAGATGGCGATTGAGAGAGTCAACAGATGTGTATCAAGCTACCACGGAGGTCAAGACTCGACATATCTTGGTTTTAAAGTTGAAAGCTCATTTGGACCATTTCGATTGATCTTCGTTAAAACGAACTTCTAGACGGAGATGCTGATGTGTGGATGAAACACATGAGTTAAATGGCAATTGAGAGAGTCAACAGATGTGTTCAAGCTACCACGGAGGCTGAAGACTCAACATATCTTGGTTTTAAAGTTGGAAGCTCATTTGGACCTTTTCGATTGATCTTCGTTAAAAAGAACTTCTAGCCAAAGATGTAGATGTGTTGATGAAACACATGAGTTAGATGGCAGTTGAGAGAGTCAACAGATGTGTATTAAGCTACCACGGAGGCTGAAGACTCAACATATCTTGGTTTTAAAGTTGAAAGCTCATTTGGACGTTTTCGATTGATCTTCGTTAAAAAGAACGTCTGGCCAAGGATGTAGATGTTTTGATGAAACACATGAGTTAGATGGTAGCAGAGAGAGTCAACATATGTGTATCAAGCACCCACGAAGGTTGAAGACTCGACATATCTTGGTTTTAAAGTTGAAAGCTCATTTGGACCATTTCGATTGATCTTCGTTAAAACGAACTTCTAGACGGAGATGCAGATGTTTTGATGAAACACATGAGTTAAATGGCAGTTGAGAGAGTCAACAGATGTGTTCAAGCTACCACGGAGGCTGAAGACTCAACATATCTTGGTTTTAAAGTTGAAAGCTCATTTGGACCTTTTCGATTGATCTTCGTTAAAAAGAACTTCTGGCCAGAGATGTAGATGTGTTGATGAAACAAATGAGTTAAATGGCAGTTGAGAGAGTCAACAGATGTGTTCAAGCTACCACGGAGGCTGAAGACTCAACATATCTTGGTTTTAAAGTTGAAAGCTCATTTGGACCTTTTCGATTGATCTTCGTTAAAAAGAACTTCTAGCCGTAGATGTAGATGTTTTGATGAAACAAATGAGTTAAATCGCAGTGGAGAGAGTCAACAGATGTTTTTAAGCTACCACTGAGGCGGAAGTCTCAACATATCTTAGTTTTAAAGTTGAAAGCTCATTTGGACCTTTTCGATTGATCTTCGTTAAAAAGAACTTCTAGCCAGAGATGTAGATGTTTTGATGAAACACGTGAGTTAGATGGCAGTTGGGAGAGTCAACTGATGTGTTCAAGCTACCACGGACGCTGAACAGTCAACATATCTTGGTTTTAATGTTGAAAGCTCATTTGGACCTTTTCGATTGAACTACGTTAAACAGAACTTCTAGCCGGAGATGTAGATGTTTTGATGAAACATATGAGTTAGATGGCAGCAGAGAGAGTCAACATATGTGTATCAACCACCCACGGAGACAGAATAATAAACATATATTGGTTTTTAAGTAGAAAGCTCATTAGTACCTTTTCGATGGATCTTCGTTAAAAAGAACTTCTAGCCAAAGATGTAGATGTTTTGATGAAACACATGAGTTAGATGGCGATTGAGAGAGTCAACAGATGTGTATCAAGCTACCACGGAGGTCAAGACTCAACATATCTTGGTTTTAAAGTTGAAAGCTCATTTGGACCTTTTCGATTGATCTTCGTTAAAAAGAACTTCTAGCCGTAGATGTAGATGTTTTGATGAAACACATGAGTTAGATGGTAGCAGAGAGAGTCAACATATGTGTATCAAGCACCCACGGAGGCTGAAGACTCAACATATCTTGGTTTTAAAGTTGAAAGCTCATTTGGACCTTTTCGATTGATCTTCGTTAAAAAGAACTTCTAGCCGGAGATGTAGATGTTTTGATGAAACACATGAGTTAAATGGCACTTGGGGGAGTCAAGAGATGTGTTCAAGCTACCACGGAGGCTGAAGACTCAACATATCTTGGTTTTAAAGTGGAAAACTCATTAGGACCTTTTCGATTGATCTTCGTTAAAAAGAACTTCTAGCAATAGATGTAGATGTTTTGATGAAACAAATAAGTTAAATGGCAGATGAGAGAGTCAACAGATGTGTATTAAGCTACCACGGAGGCTGAAGACTCAACATATCTTGGTTTTAAAGTTGAAAGCTCATTTGGACCTTTTCGATTGATCTTCGTTAAAAAGAACTTCTAGCCGGAGATGTAGATGTTTTGATGAAACACATGAGTTAGATGGCAGTTGAGAGAGTCAACAGATGCGTTCAAGCTACCACGGAGGCTGAACACTCAACATATCTTGGTTTTAAAGTTGAAAGCTCATTTGGACCTTTTCGATTGATCTTCGTTAAAAAGAACTTCTAGCCGGAGATGTAGATGTTTTGATGAAACACATGAGTTAGATGGTAGCAGAGAGAGTCAACATATGTGTATCAAGCACCCACGGAGGCTGAAGACTCAACATATCTTGGTTTTGAAGTTGAAACCTCATTTGGACCTTTTCGATTGATCTTCGTTAAAAAGAACTTCTAGCCGAAGATGTAGATGTTTTGATGAAACACATGAGTTAAATGGCGGTTGAGAGAGTCAACAGATGTGTTCAAGCTACCACGGAGGTCAAGACTCAACATATCTTGGTTTTAAAGTTGAAAGCTCATTTGGACCTTTTCGATTGATCTTCGTTAAAAAGTACTTCTAGCCAGAGATGTAGATGTTTTGATGAAACAAATGAGTTAAATGGCAGTTGAGAGAGTCAACAGATGTGTTCAAGCTACCACGGAGGCTGAAGACTCAACATATCTTGGTTTTAAAGTTGAAAGCTCATTTGGACCTTTTCGATTGATCTTCGTTAAAAAGAACTTCTAGCCAAAGATGTAGATGTTTTGATGAAACACATGAGTTAGATGGCAGTTGAGAGAGTCAACAGATGTGTTCAAGCTACCACGGAGGCTGAAGACTCAACATATCTTGGTTTTAAAGTTGAAAGCTCATTTGGACCTTTTCGATTGATCTTCGTTAAAAAGAACTTCTAGCCGGAGATGTAGATGTTTTGATGAAACACATGAGTTAGATGGTAGCAGAGAGAGTCAACATATGTGTATCAATCACCCACGGAGGCTGAAGACTCAACATATCTTGGTTTTGAAGTTGAAACCTCATTTGGACCTTTTCGATTGATCTTCGATAAAAAGTACTTCTAGCCAGACATGTAGATGTGTTGATGAAACAAATGAGTTAGATGGCGATTGAGAGAGTCAACAGATGTGTATCAAGCTACCACGGAGGTCAAGACTCAACATATCTTGGTTTTAAAGTTGAAATCTCATTTTGACCTTTTCGTTTAATCTTCGTTAAAAAGTACTTCTAGCCTTAGATGTAGATGTTTTGATGAAACAAATGAGTTATATGGCATTTCAGAGAGTCAACAGATGTGTTCAAGCTACCACGGAGGTCAAGACTCAACATATCTTGGTTTTAAAGTTGAAAGCTCATTTGGACCTTTTCGATTGATCTTCGTTAAAAAGAACTTCTAGCCAAAGATGTAGATGTTTTGATGAAACACATGAGTTAGATGGCGATTGAGAGAGTCAACAGATGTGTATTAAGCTACCACGGAGGTCAAGACTCAACATATCTTGGTTTTAAAGTTGAAAGCTCATTTGGACCTTTTCGATTGATCTTCGTTAAAAGAACTTCTAGCCATAGATGTAGATGTTTTGATGCAACACATGAGTTAAATGGCAGTTGAGAGTGTCAACAGATGTGTTCAAGCCTCCACGGAGGCTGATGACTCAACATATCTTGGTTTTAAAGTTGAAAGCTCATTTGGACCTTTTCGATTGATCTTCGTTAAAAAGAACTTCTAGCCGGAGATGTAGATGTTTTGATGAAATACATGAGTTAGATGGTAGCAGAGAGAGTCAACATATGTGTATTAGTCACCCACAGAGGCTGAAGACTCAACATTTCTTGGTTTTAAAGTGGAAAGCTCATTTGGACCTTTTCGATTGATCTTCGTTAAAAAGAACTTCTAGCCAGAGATGTAGTTGTTTTGATGAAACACATGAGTTAGATGGCAGTAGAGAGAGTCAACATATGTGTATCAATCACCCACGGAGGCTGAAGACTCAACATATCTTGGTTTTAAAGTTGAAAGCTCATTTGGACCTTTTCGATTGATCTTCGTTAAAAAGAACTTCTAGCCGAAGATGTAGATGTTTTGATGAAACACATGAGTTAGATGGTAGCAGAGAGAGTCAACATATGTGTATCAGTCACCCACGGTGGCTGAAGACTCAACATTTCTTGGTTTTAAAGTGGAAAGCTCATTTGGACCTTTTCGATTGATCTTCGTTAAAAAGAACTTCTAGCCGGAGATGTAGATGTTTTGATGAAATATATGAGTTAAATGGCGCTGTGAGAGTCAACAGATGTGTATCAAGCTACCACGGAGGCTGAAGACTCAACATATCTTGGTTTTAAAGTTGAAAGCTCATTTGGACCTTTTCGATTGATCTTCGTTAAAAAGTACTTCTAGCCAGAGATGTAGATGTTTTGATGAAACAAATGAGTTAAATGGCAGTTGAGAGAGTCAACAGATGTGTTCAAGCTACCACGGAGGCTGAAGACTCAACATATCTTGGTTTTAAAGTTGAAAGCTCATTTGGACCTTTTCGATTGATCTTTGTTAAAAAGAACTTCTAGCCAAAGATGTAGATGTGTTGATGAAACACATGAGTTAGATGGCAGTTGAGAGAGTGAACAAATGTGTATTAAGCTACCACGGAGGCTGAAGACTCAACATATCTTGGTTTTAAAGTTGAAAGCTCATTTGGACGTTTTCGATTGATCTTGGTTAAAAAGAACGTCTAGCCAAGATGTAGATGTTTTGATGAAACACATGAGTTAGATGGAAGCAGAGAGAGTCAACATATGTGTATCAAGCACCCACGAAGGTTGAAGACTCGACATATCTTGGTTTTAAAGTTGAAAGCTCATTTGGACCATTTCGATTGATCTTCGTTAAAACGAACTTCTAGACGGAGATGCAGATGTTTTGATGAAACACATGAGTTAAATGGCAGTTGAGAGAGTCAACAGATGTGTTCAAGCTACCACGGAGGCTGAAGACTCAACATATCTTGGTTTTAAAGTTGAAAGCTCATTTGGACCTTTTCGATTGATCTTCGTTAAAAAGAACTTCTGGCCAGAGATGTAGATGTGTTGATGAAACAAATGAGTTAAATGGCGATTGAGAGAGTCAACATATGTGTTCAAGGCTACCACGGAGCTGAAGACTCAACATATCTTGGTTTTAAAGTTGAAAGCTCATTTGGACCTTTTCGATTGATCTTCGTTAAAAAGAACTTCTAGCCGGAGATGTAGATATTTTGAGGAAACACATGAGTTAGCTGGCAGTTGAGAGAGTCAAGAGATGTGTTGAAGCTACCACGGAGGCTGAAGACTCAACATATCTTGGTTTTAAAGTTGAAAGCTCATTTGGACCTTTTCGATTGATCTTCATTAAAAAGAACTTCTAGCCGGAGATGTAGATGTTTTGATGAAACAGATGAGTTAGATGGCATTTAAGAGAGTCAACAGATGTGTATCAAGCTACCACGGGGGCTGAAGACTCAACATATCTTGGTTTTAAAGTTGAAAGCTCATTTGGACCTTTTCGATTGATCTGCGTTAAACAGAACTTCTAGCCGAAGATGTAGATGTTTTGATGAAACACATGAGTTAGATGGCAGTTGAGAGAGTCAACAGATGTGTATCAAGCTACCACGGAGGTCAAGACTCAACATATCTTGGTTTTAAAGTTGAAAGCTCATTTGGACCTTTTCGATTGATCTTCATTAAAAGAACTTCTAGCCAGAGATGTAGATGTTTTGATGAAACACATGAGTTAAATGGCAGTTGAGAGAGTCAACAGATGTGTTCAAGCTACCACGGAGGCTGAAGACTCAACATATCTTGGTTTTAAAGTTGAAAGCTCATTTGGACCTTTTCGATTGATCTTCGTTAAAAAGTACTTCTAGCCAGAGATGTAGATGTTTTGATGAAACAAATGAGTTAAATGGCAGTTGAGAGAGTCAACAGATGTGTTCAAGCTACCACGGAGGCTGAAGACTCAACATATCTTGGTTTTAAAGTTGAAAGCTCATTTGGACCTTTTCGATTGATCTTCGTTAAAAAGAACTTCTAGCCAAACATGTAGATGTGTTGATGAAACACATGAGTTAGATGGCAGTTGAGAGAGTCAACAGATGTGTATTAAGCTACCACGGAGGCTGAAGACTCAACATATCTTGGTTTTAAAGTTGAAAGCTCATTTGGACCTTTTCGATTGATCTTCGTTAAAAAGAACTTCTAGCCAGAGATGTAGATGTTTTGATGAAACACATGAGTTAAATGGCAGTTGAGAGTGTCAACAGATGTGTTCAAGCCTCCACGGAGGCTGATGACTCAACATATCTTGGTTTTAAAGTTGAAAGCTCATTTGGACCTTTTCGATTGATCTTCGTTAAAAAGAACTTCTAGCCGGAGATGTAGATGTTTTGATGAAATACATGAGTTAGATGGTAGCAGAGAGAGTCAACATATGTGTATCAGTCACCCACGGTGGCTGAAGACTCAACATTTCTTGGTTTTAAAGTGGAAAGCTCATTTGGACCTTTTCGATTGATCTTCGTTAAAAAGAACTTCTAGCCAGAGATGTAGTTGTTTTGATGAAACACATGAGTTAGATGGCAGTAGAGAGAGTCAACATATGTGTATCAATCACCCACGGAGGCTGAAGACTCAACATATCTTGGTTTTAAAGTTGAAAGCTCATTTGGACCTTTTCGATTGATCTTCGTTAAAAAGTACTTCTAGCCAGAGATGTAGATGTTTTGATGAAACAAATGAGTTAAATGGCAGTTGAGAGAGTCAACAGATGTGTTCAAGCTACCACGGAGGCTGAAGACTCAACATATCTTGGTTTTAAAGTTGAAAGCTCATTTGGACCTTTTCGATTGATCTTCGTTAAAAAGAACTTCTAGCCAGAGATGTAGATGTGTTGATGAAACACATGAGTTAGATGGCAGTTGAGAGAGTGAACAGATGTGTTGAAGCCACCACGGAGGCTGAAGACTCAACATATCTTGGTTTTAAAGTTGAAAGCTCATTTGGACCTTTTCGATTGATCTTCGTTAAAAAGAACTTCTAGCCAGAGATGTAGATGTTTTGATGAAACACATGAGTTAGATGGTAGCAGAGAGAGTCAACATATGTGTATCAAGCACCCACGGAGGCTGAAGACTCAACATATCTTGGTTTTAAAGTTGAAAGCTCATTTGGACCTTTTCGATTGATCTTCGTTTAAAAGAACTTCTAGCGAGAGATGTAGATGTTTTGATGAAACACATGAGTTAGATGGCAGTTGAGAGAGTCAACAGATGTGTATTAAGCTACCACGGAGGCTGAAGACTCAACATATCTTGGTTTTAAAGTTGAAAGCTCATTTGGACCTTTTCGATTGATCTTCGTTAAAAAGAACTTCTAGCCGGAGATGTAGATATTTTGAGGAAACACATGACTTAAATGGCAGTTGAGAGAGTCAATAGATGTGTATCAATCACCCACGGAGGCTGAAGACTCAACATATCTTGGTTTTAAAGTTGAAAGCTCATTTGGACCTTTTCGATTGATCTTCGTTAAAAAGAACTTCTAGCCGGAGATGTAGATGTTTTGATGAAATATATGAGTTAGATGGTAGCAGAGAGAGTCAACATATGTGTATCAGTCACCCACGGTGGCTGAAGACTCAACATTTCTTGGTTTTAAAGTGGAAAGCTCATTTGGACCTTTTCGATTGATCTTCGTTAAAAAGAACTTCTAGCCAGAGATGTAGTTGTTTTGATGAAACACATGAGTTAAATGGCAGTTGAGAGAGTCAACAGATGTGTTCAAGCTACCACGGAGGCTGAAGACTCAACATATCTTGGTTTTAAAGTTGAAAGCTCATTTGGACCTTTTCGATTGATCTTCGTTAAAAAGAACTTCTAGCCAGAGATGTAGATGTTTTGATGAAACAAATGAGTTAAATGGCAGTTGAGAGAGTCAACAGATGTGTTCAAGCTACCACGGAGGCTGAAGAATCAACATATCTTGGTTTTAAAGTTGAAAGCTCATTTGGACCTTTTCGATTGATCTTCGTTAAAAAGAACGTCTGGCCAAGGATGTAGATGTTTTGATGAAACACATGAGTTAGATGGTAGCAGAGAGAGTCAACATATGTGTATTAGTCACCCACGGAGGCTGAAGACTCAACATATCTTGGTTTTAAAGTTGAAAGCTCATTTGGACCTTTTCGATTGATCTTCGTTAAAAAGTACTTCTAGCCAGAGATGTAGATGTTTTGATGAAACAAATGAGTTAAATGGCAGTTGAGAGAGTCAACAGATGTGTTCAAGCTACCACGGAGGCTGAAGACTCAACATATCTTGGTTTTAAAGTTGAAAGCTCATTTGGACCTTTTCGATTGATCTTTGTTAAAAAGAACTTCTAGCCAAAGATGTAGATGTGTTGATGAAACACATGAGTTAGATGGCGATTGAGAGTGTCATCAGATGTGTAATAAGCTACCACGGAGGCTGAAGACTCAACATATCTTGGTTTAAAAGTTTAAAGCTCATTTGGACCTTTTCGATTGATCTTCGTTAAAAAGAACTTCTAGCCAGACATGTAGATGTGTTGATGAAACAAATGAGTTAAATGGCAGTTGAGAGAGTCAACATATGTGTTCAAGCTACCACGGAGGCTGAAGACTCAACATATCTTGGTTTTAAAGTTGAAAGCTCATTTGGACCTTTTCGATTGATCTTCGTTAAAAAGAACTTCTAGCCGGAGATGTAGATGTTTTGATGAAATACATGAGTTAGATGGTAGCAGAGAGAGTCAACATATGTGTATCAGTCACCCACGGAGGCTGAAGACTCAACATTTCTTGGTTTTAAAGTGGAAAGCTCATTTGGACCTTTTCGATTGATCTTCGTTAAAAAGAACTTCTAGCCAGAGATGTAGATGTTTTGATGAAACACATGAGTTAAATGGCAGTTGAGAGAGTCAACAGATGTGTTCAAGCTACCACGGAGGCTGAAGACTCAACATATCTTGGTTTTAAAGTTGAAAGCTCATTTGGACCTTTTCGATTGATCTTCGTTAAAAAGTACTTCTAGCCAGAGATGTAGATGTTTTGATGAAACAAATGAGTTAAATGGCAGTTGAGAGAGTCAACAGATGTGTTCAAGCTACCACGGAGGCTGAAGACTCAACATATCTTGGTTTTAAAGTTGAAAGCTCATTTGGACCTTTTCGATTGATCTTTGTTAAAAAGAACTTCTAGCCAAAGATGTAGATGTGTTGATGAAACACATGAGTTAGATGGCAGTTGAGAGAGTGAACAGATGTGTTGAAGCCACCACGGAGGCTGATGACTCAACATATCTTGGTTTTAAAGTTGAAAGCTCATTTGGACCTTTTCGATTGATCTTCGTTAAAAAGAACTTCTAGCCAGAGATGTAGATGTTTTGATGAAATACATGAGTTAGATGGTAGCAGAGAGAGTCAACATATGTGTATCAGTCACCCACGGAGGCTGAAGACTCAACATATCTTGGTTTTAAAGTTGAAAGCT
Source organism: Styphnolobium japonicum (assembly GCA_023212625.1). NCBI lineage: Eukaryota > Viridiplantae > Streptophyta > Magnoliopsida > Fabales > Fabaceae > Styphnolobium > Styphnolobium japonicum. The sequence goes on from JALBWW010000013.1 coordinate 17,154,823, forward strand.
CATTTGGACCTTTTCGATTGATCTTCGTTAAAAAGAACTTCTAGCCAAAGATGTAGATGTGTTGATGAAACACATGAGTTAGATGGCAGTTGAGAGAGTCAACAGATGTGTATTAAGCTACCACGGAGGTCAAGACTCAACATATCTTGGTTTTAAAGTTGAAAGCTCATTTGGACCTTTTCGATTGATCTTCGTTAAAAAGAACTTCTAGCCAGAGATGTAGATGTTTTGATGAAACACATGAGTTAAATGGCAGTTGAGAGAGTCAACAGATGTGTTCAAGCTACCACGGAGGCTGAAGACTCAACATATCTTGGTTTTAAAGTTGAAAGCTCATTTGGACCTTTTCGATTGATCTTCGTTAAAAAGAACTTCTAGCCGGAGATGTAGATGTTTTGATGAAATATATGAGTTAGATGGTAGCAGAGAGAGTCAACATATGTGTATCAGTCACCCACGGTGGCTGAAGACTCAACATTTCTTGGTTTTAAAGTGGAAAGCTCATTTGGACCTTTTCGATTGATCTTCGTTAAAAAGAACTTCTAGCCAGAGATGTAGATGTTTTGATGAAACACATGAGTTAAATGGCAGTTGAGAGTGTCAACAGATGTGTTGAAGCTACCACGGAGGCTGAAGACTCAACATATCTTGGTTTTAAAGTTGAAAGCTCATTTGGACCTTTTCGATTGATCTTCGTTAAAAAGTACTTCTAGCCAGAGATGTAGATGTTTTGATGAAACAAATGAGTTAAATGGCAGTTGAGAGAGTCAACAGATGTGTTCAAGCTACCACGGAGGCTGAAGACTCAACATATCTTGGTTTTAAAGTTGAAAGCTCATTTGGACGTTTTCGATTGATCTTCGTTAAAAAGAACGTCTGGCCAAGGATGTAGATGTTTTGATGAAACACATGAGTTAGATGGTAGCAGAGAGAGTCAACATATGTGTATCATGCACCCACGAAGGTCGAAGACTCGACATATCTTGGTTTTAAAGTTGAAAGCTCATTTGGACCTTTTCGATTGATCTTTGTTAAAAAGTACTTCTAGCCAAAGATGTAGATGTGTTGATGAAACACATGAGTTAGATGGCAGTTGAGAGAGTGAACAGATGTGTATTAAGCTACCACGGAGGCTGAAGACTCAACATATCTTGGTTTGAAAGTTGAAAGCTCATTTGGACCTTTTCGATTGATCTTCGTTAAAAAGAACTTCTGGCCAGAGATGTAGATGTGTTGATGAAACAAATGAGTTAAATGGCAGTTGAGAGAGTCAACAGATGTGTTCAAGCTACCACGGAGGCTGAAGACTCAACATATCTTGGTTTTAAAGTTGAAAGCTCATTTGGACCTTTTCGATTGATCTTCGTTAAAAAGAACTTCTAGCCGGAGATGTAGATGTTTTGATGAAATACATGAGTTAGATGGTAGCAGAGAGAGTCAACATATGTGTATCAGTCACCCACGGAGGCTGAAGACTCAACATTTCTTGGTTTTAAAGTGGAAAGCTCATTTGGACCTTTTCGATTGATCTTCGTTAAAAAGAACTTCTAGCCAGAGATGTAGATGTTTTGATGAAACACATGAGTTAAATGGCAGTTGAGAGTGTCAACAGATGTGTTCAAGCCTCCACGGAGGCTGATGACTCAACATATCTTGGTTTTAAAGTTGAAAGCTCATTTGGACCTTTTCGATTGATCTTCGTTAAAAAGTACTTCTAGCCAGAGATGTAGATGTTTTGATGAAACAAATGAGTTAAATGGCAGTTGAGAGAGTCAAGAGATGTGTTGAAGCTACCACGGAGGCTGAAGACTCAACATATCTTGGTTTTAAAGTTGAAAGCTCATTTGGACCTTTTCGATTGATCTTCGTTAAAAAGAACTTCTAGCCGGAGATGTAGATGTTTTGATGAAATACATGAGTTAGATGGTAGCAGAGAGAGTCAACATATGTGTATCAGTCACCCACGGAGGCTGAAGACTCAACATTTCATGGTTTTAAAGTGGAAAGCTCATTTGGACCTTTTCGATTGATCTTCGTTAAAAAGAACTTCTAGCCAGAGATGTAGATGTTTTGATGAAACACATGAGTTAAATGGCAGTTGAGAGTGTCAACAGATGTGTTCAAGCCACCACGGAGGCTGATGACTCAACATATCTTTGTTTTAAAGTAGAAAGCTCATTTGGACCTTTTCGATTGATCTTCGTTAAAAAGTACTTCTAGCCAGAGATGTAGATGTTTTGATGAAACAAATGAGTTAAATGGCAGTTGAGAGAGTCAACAGATGTGTTCAAGCTACCACGGAGGCTGAAGACTCAACATATCTTGGTTTTAAAGTTGAAAGCTCATTTGGACCTTTTCGATTGATCTTTGTTAAAAAGAACTTCTAGCCAAAGATGTAGATGTGTTGATGAAACACATGAGTTAGATGGCAGTTGAGAGAGTGAACAGATGTGTTGAAGCCACCACGGAGGCTGATGACTCAACATATCTTGGTTTTAAAGTAGAAAGCTCATTTGGACCTTTTCGATTGATCTTCGTTAAAAAGAACTTCTAGCCGGAGATGTAGATGTTTTGATGAAATACATGAGTTAGATGGTAGCAGAGAGAGTCAACATATGTGTATCAGTCACCCACGGAGGCTGAAGACTCAACATATCTTGGTTTTAAAGTTGAAAGCTCATTTGGACCTTTTCGATTGATCTTTGTTTAAAAGAACTTCTAGCCAAAGATGTAGATGTGTTGATGAAACACATGAGTTAGATGGCAGTTGAGAGAGTGAACAGATGTGTATTAAGCTACCACGGAGGCTGAAGACTCAACATATCTTGGTTTTAAAGTTGAAAGCTCATTTGGACGTTTTCGATTGATCTTCGTTAAAAAGAACTTCTAGCCAGAGATGTAGATGTTTTGATGAAACACATGAGTTAAATGGCAGTTGAGAGTGTCAACAGATGTGTTCAAGCCACCACGGAGGCTGAAGACTCAACATATCTTGGTTTTAAAGTTGAAAGCTCATTTGGACCTTTTCGATTGATCTTCGTTAAAAAGAACTTCTAGCCGGAGATGTAGATGTTTTGATGAAATACATGAGTTAGATGGTAGCAGAGAGAGTCAACATATGTGTATCAGTCACCCACGGAGGCTGAAGACTCAACATTTCATGGTTTTAAAGTGGAAAGCTCATTTGGACCTTTTCGATTGATCTTCGTTAAAAAGAACTTCTAGTCAGAGATGTAGATGTTTTGATGAAACACATGAGTTAAATGGCAGTTGAGAGTGTCAACAGATGTGTTCAAGCCACCACGGAGGCTGATGACTCAACATATCTTGGTTTTAAAGTAGAAAGCTCATTTGGACCTTTTCGATTGATCTTCGTTAAAAAGTACTTCTAGCCAGAGATGTAGATGTTTTGATGAAACAAATGAGTTAAATGGCAGTTGAGAGTGTCAACAGATGTGTTGAAGCCACCACGGAGGCTGATGACTCAACATATCTTGGTTTTAAAGTAGAAAGCTCATTTGGACCTTTTCGATTGATCTTCGTTAAAAAGTACTTCTAGCCAGAGATGTAGATGTTTTGATGAAACACATGAGTTAAATGGCAGTTAAGAGAGTCAACAGATGTGTTCAAGCTACCACGGAGGCTGAAGACTCAACATATCTTGGTTTTAAAGTTGAAAGCTCATTTGGACCTTTTCGATTGATCTTTGTTAAAAAGAACTTCTAGACGGAGATGCAGATGTTTTGATGAAACACATGAGTTAAATGGCAGTTGAGAGAGTCAACAGATGTGTTCAAGCTACCACGGAGGCTGAAGACTCAACATATCTTGGTTTTAAAGTTGGAAGCTCATTTGGACCTTTTCCATGGATCTTCGTTAGAATGAACTTCTAGCCGGAGATGTAGATATTTTGATGACACACATAAGTTAGATGGCAGCTGAGAGAGTCAACAGATGTGTTCATGCTACCACGGAGGCTGAAGACTCAACATATCTTGGTTTTAAAGTTGAAAGCTCATTTGGACCTTTTCCATTGATCTTCGTTAAAAAGAACTTCTAGCCGAGGGTGTAGATGTTTTGATGAAACACATGAGTTAGATGGTAGCAGAGAGAGTCAACATATGTGTATCAAGCACCCACGAAGGCTGAAGTCTCAACATATCTTGGTTTTAATGTTATAAGCTTATTTGGACCATTTCGATTGATCTTTGTTAAATAGAACTTCTAGACGGAGGTGTAGATGTTTTGATGAAACACATGAGTTAGATGGCAGTTGAGAGGGTCAACAGATGTGTAGCAAGCTACCACATAGGCTGAAGACTCAACATATCTTGGTTTTAAAGTTGAAAGCTCATTTACACCTTTTCGATTGATAATGGTTAAAAAGAACTACTAGCCAGAGATGTAGATGTTTTGATGAAACACATGAGTTACATGGTAGCAGAGAGAGTCAACATATATGTATCAATCACCCACGGAGGCTGAAGACTTAACATATCTTGGTTTTAAAGTTGAAAGCTCATTTGGACCATTTCGATTGATCTTTGTTAATTAGAACTTCTAGACGGAGATGTAGATGTTTTGATGAAACACATGAGTTAGATGGCAGTAGAAAGGGTCAACAGATGTGTAGCAAGCTACCACGGAGGCTGAAGACTCAACATATCTTGGTTTTAAAGTTGAAAGCTCATTTAGACCATTTCGATTGATTACGGTTAAAAAGAACTACTAGCCGGAGATGTAGATGTTTTGATGAAACACATGAGTTAGATGGTAGCAGAGAGAGTCAACATATGTGTATCAAGCACCCACGAAGGCTGAAGACTCAACATATCTTGGTTTTATAGTTGAAAGCTCATTTGGACCATTTCGATTGATCTTTGTTAAATAGAACTTCTAGACGGAGATGTAGATGTTTTGATGAAACACATGAGTTAGATGGCAGTTGAGAGCGTCAACAGATGTGTAGCAAGCTACCACGGAGGCTGAAGACTCAACATATCTTGGTTTTAAAGTGGAAAGCTCATTTTGACCTTTTCGATTGATCATGGTTAAAAAGAACTACTAGCCGTAGATGTAGATGTTTTGATGAAACACATGAGTTTGATGGTAGCCGAGAGAGTCAACATATATGTGTCAATCACCCACGGAGGCTGAAGACTTAACATATCTTGGTTTTAAAGTTGAAAGCTCATTTGGACCTTTTTGATTGATCTTCGCTAAAAAGAACTACTAGCCAAAGATGTAGATGTTTTGATGAATTACGTGAGTTAGATGGCAGTTGAGAGAGTCAACAGATGTGTGTCTAGCACCCACAGAGGCTGAAGACTCAACATATCTTGGATTTAAAGTTGAAAGCTCATTTGGACCATTTCGATTGATCTTCATTTAAAATAACTTCTAGCCGGAGATGTAGATGTTTTATTGAAACTCATGAGTTAGCTGGCAGTTGAGAGAGTCAAGAGATGTGTATCAAGCTACCACGAAGGCTGAAGACTCAACATATCTTGGTTTTAAAGTTGAAAGCTCATTTAGACCTTTTCGATTGATCTTCGTTAAAAAGAACTTCTTGCAGGAGATGTAGATGTTTTGATGAAACACATGAGTTAGATGGTTGCAGAGAGATTTAGCATTTGTGTATCAAGCACCCACGGAGGCTGAAGACTCAACATATTTTGATTTTAAAGTTGAATGCTCGTTGGGACCTTTTCGATTGATCTTCATTTAAAATAACTTCTAGCCGGAGATGTAGATGTTTTATTGAAACTCATGAGTTAGCTGGCAGTTGAGAGAGTCAACAGATGTGTATCAAGCTACCACGGAGGCTGAAGACTCAACATATCTTGGTTTTAAAGTTGAAAGCTCATTTTGACCTTTTCGATTGATCATGGTTAAAAAGAACTACTAGCTGTAGATGTAGATGTTTTGATGAAACACATGAGTTAGATGGTTGCAGAGAGATTTAGCATTTGTGTATCAAGCACCCACGGAGGCTGAAGACTCAACATATTTTGATTTTAAAGTTGAAAGCTCGTTGGGACCTTTTCGATTGATCTTCATTTAAAATAACTTCTAGCCGGAGATGTAGATGTTTTATTGAAACTCATGAGTTAGCTGGCAGTTGAGAGAGTCAACAGATGTGTATCTAGCACCCACGGAGGCTGAAGACTCAACATATCTTGGATTTAAAGTTGAAAGCTCATTTGGACCTTTTCAATTGATCTCCGTTAAAAAGAACTTCTAGCCGGAGATGTAGATGTTTTGATGAAACACATGAGTTCGATTGCAGTTGACAGAGTCAACAGTTGTGTATCTAACACTCCTGGAGGCAGAAGACTCAAGATATGTTGGTTTGAAAATTGAAAGCTCATTTGTACCATTTCTGTTGATCTTTGTTCAAAAATACTTGTAGCCCAAGTTGTAGATGTTTTGCTGAAACTCATGAGTTAGATGGTAGTTAAGAGAGTCAACATATATGTATCAATCACCCACGGAGGCTGAAGACTTAACATATCTTGGTTTTAAAGTTGAAAGCTCATTTGGACCATTTCGATTGATCTTTGTTAATTAGAACTTCTAGACGGAGATGTAGATGTTTTGATGAAACACATGAGTTAGATGGCAGTAGAAAGGGTCAACAGATGTGTAGCAAGCTACCACGGAGGCTGAAGACTCAACATATCTTGGTTTTAAAGTTGAAAGCTCATTTAGACCATTTCGATTGATTACGGTTAAAAAGAACTACTAGCCGGAGATGTAGATGTTTTGATGAAACACATGAGTTAGATGGTAGCAGAGAGAGTCAACATATGTGTATCAAGCACCCACGAAGGCTGAAGACTCAACATATCTTGGTTTTATAGTTGAAAGCTCATTTGGACCATTTCGATTGATCTTTGTTAAATAGAACTTCTAGACGGAGATGTAGATGTTTTGATGAAACACATGAGTTAGATGGCAGTTGAGAGCGTCAACAGATGTGTAGCAAGCTACCACGGAGGCTGAAGACTCAACATATCTTGGTTTTAAAGTGGAAAGCTCATTTTGACCTTTTCGATTGATCATGGTTAAAAAGAACTACTAGCCGTAGATGTAGATGTTTTGATGAAACACATGAGTTTGATGGTAGCCGAGAGAGTCAACATATATGTATCAATCACCCACGGAGGCTGAAGACTTAACATATCTTGGTTTTAAAGTTGAAAGCTCATTTGGACCTTTTTGATTGATCTCCGCTAAAAAGAACTACTAGCCAAAGATGTAGATGTTTTGATGAATTACGTGAGTTAGATGGCAGTTGAGAGAGTCAACAGATGTGTGTCTAGCACCCACAGAGGCTGAAGACTCAACATATCTTGGATTTAAAGTTGAAAGCTCATTTGGACCATTTCGATTGATCTTCATTTAAAATAACTTCTAGCCGGAGATGTAGATGTTTTATTGAAACTCATGAGTTAGCTGGCAGTTGAGAGAGTCAACAGATGTGTATCAAGCTACCACGAAGGCTGAAGACTCAACATATCTTGGTTTTAAAGTTGAAAGCTCATTTAGACCTTTTCGATTGATCTTCGTTAAAAAGAACTTCTTGCAGGAGATGTAGATGTTTTGATGAAACACATGAGTTAGATGGTTGCAGAGAGATTTAGCATTTGTGTATCAAGCACCCACGGAGGCTGAAGACTCAACATATTTTGATTTTAAAGTTGAATGCTCGTTGGGACCTTTTCGATTGATCTTCATTTAAAATAACTTCTAGCCGGAGATGTAGATGTTTTATTGAAACTCATGAGTTAGCTGGCAGTTGAGAGAGTCAACAGATGTGTATCAAGCTACCACGGAGGCTGAAGACTCAACATATCTTGGTTTTAAAGTTGAAAGCTCATTTTGACCTTTTCGATTGATCATGGTTAAAAAGAACTACTAGCTGTAGATGTAGATGTTTTGATGAAACACATGAGTTAGATGGTTGCAGAGAGATTTTGCATTTGTGTATCAAGCACCCACGGAGGCTGAAGACTCAACATATTTTGATTTTAAAGTTGAAAGCTCGTTGGGACCTTTTCGATTGATCTTCATTTAAAATAACTTCTAGCCGGAGATGTAGATGTTTTATTGAAACTCATGAGTTAGCTGGCAGTTGAGAGAGTCAACAGATGTGTATCTAGCACCCACGGAGGCTGAAGACTCAACATATCTTGGATTTAAAGTTGAAAGCTCATTTGGACCTTTTCAATTGATCTCCGTTAAAAAGAACTTCTAGCCGGAGATGTAGATGTTTTGATGAAACACATGAGTTCGATTGCAGTTGACAGAGTCAACAGTTGTGTATCTAACACTCCTGGAGGCAGAAGACTCAAGATATGTTGGTTTGAAAATTGAAAGCTCATTTGTACCATTTCTGTTGATCTTTGTTCAAAAATACTTGTAGCCCAAGTTGTAGATGTTTTGCTGAAACTCATGAGTTAGATGGTAGTTAAGAGTGTCAACAGATGTGGATCAAGAACCCACGGAGGCTGAAGACTCAAGATATCTTGGTTGAAAAGTTGAAAGCTCATTTGGACCCTCTCAATTGATCTTCGTTAAAAAGAACTTCTAGCCGGAGATGTAGATGTCTTGATGAAACACATGAATTTGATTGCAGTTGACAGAGTCAACAGTTGTGTATCTAGCAACCACGGAGGCAGAAGACTCAAGATATCTTGGTTTAAAAGTTGAAAGGTCATTTGTACCTTTTCTGTTGATCTTCGTTCAAAAGTACTTGTAGCCCAAGTTGTAGATGTTTTGCTGAAACTCATGAGTTAGATGGTAGTTGAGAGTGTCAACAGATGTGGATCAAGAACCCACGGAGGGTGATGAATCAAGATATCTTGGTTTAAATGTTGAAAGCTCATTTGTACCTTTTCAGTTGATCTTCGTTTAGAAGAATTTCTAGGCCAAGTTGTAGATGTTTTGACGAAAATCATGAGTTAGATGGTAGTTAAGAGTGTCAACAGATGTGGATCAAGAACCCACGGAGGCTGAAGACTCAAGATATCCTGGTTGGAAAGTTGAAAGCTCATTTGGACCCTCTCGATTGATCTTCGTTAAAAAGAACTTCTTGCCGGAGATGTAGATGTTTTGATGAAACACATGAGATAGATGGCAGTTGAGAGAGTCAACTGATGGGTATCTAGCACCCACGGAGGCTGAAGACTCAAGATATCTTAGTTTAAAAGTTGAAAGCTCATTTGTACCTTTTCTATTGATCTTCGATTAAAAGAACTTCTAGCGCAAGCTGTCGTTGTTTTGACGAAACTCATGAGTTAGGTGGTAGTTGAGAGTGTCAACAGATGTGGATGAAGAACCCACGGAAGCTGAGGACTCAAGATATCTTGGTTTAAAAGTTAAAAGATCATTTGTACCTTTTCAGTTAATCTTCGTTTTGAAGAATTTCTAGGCCAAGTTGTAGATGTTTTGATGAAACTCATGCGTTAGATGGTAGTTGAGAGTGTCAACAGATGTAGATCAAGAACCCAAAGAGGCTGTAGACTCAAGATAACTTGGTTTAAAAGTTGAAAGCTCATTTGTACCTTTTCGGTTGATCTTCGTTCAAAAAAACTTCTAGCCCAAGTAGTAGATGTTTTGAGGAAACACATGAGTTCGATGGCAGTTGAAAGAGTCAACAGATGTGTATCAAGCTACCACGGAGGCTGAAGACTCAACATATCTTGGTTTTAAAGTTGAAAACGACCTTTTCGATTGATCTTCGTTAAAAAGAACTTCTAGCCAGAGATGTAGATGTTTTGATGAAACACATGGGTTAGGTGGTAGCAGAGAGAGTCAACATATGTGTATCAAGCACCCACAGAGGCGGAAGACTCAACATATCTTGGTTTTAAAGTCGAAAGCTCATTGGGACCTTTTCGATTGATCTGCGTTAAAAAGAACTTCTAGCCGGAGATGTAGATGTTTTGATGAAACACATGAGTTAGATTGCAGTTGACAGAGTCAACAGTTGTGTATCTAGCACCCCCGGAGGCAGAAGACTCAAGATATGTTGGTTTGATAGTTGAAAGCTCATTTGTGCCTTTTCTATTGATCTTTGTTCAAAAGTACTTGTAGCCAAGTTGTAGATGTTTTGATGAAACTCATGAGTTAGATGGTAGTTAAGAGTGTCAACAGATGTGGATCAAGAACCCACGGATGCTGAAGACTCAAGATATCTTGGTTGAAAAGTTGAAAGCTCATTTGGACCCTCTCGATTGATCTTCGTTAAAAAGAACTTCTAGCCGGAGATGTAGATGTTTTGAGGAAACACATGAGTTAGATGGCAGTTGAGAGAGTCAACTGAAGTGTATCTAGCACCCTCGGAGGCTGAAGACTCAAGATATCTTGGTTTAAAAGTTGAAAGCTCATTTGTACCTTTTCTATTGATCTTCGATTAAAAGCACTTCTAGCCCAAGCTGTCGTTGTTTTTACGAAACTCATGAGTTAGGTGGTAGTTGAGAGTGTCAATATATGTGGATGAAGAACCCCCGGAAGCTGAGGACTCAAGATATGTTGGTTTAAAAGTTAAAAGCTTATTTGTCCCTTTTCAGTTGTTCTTCGTATAGAAGAATTTCTAGGCCAAGTTGTAGATGTTTCGATGAAACTCATGAGTTAGATGGTAGTTAAGAGTGTCAACAGATGTGGATCAAGAACCCACGGAGGCTTAAGACTCAACATATCTTGGTTTAAAAGTTCAAAGCTCGTTTGTACCTTCTCGGTTGATGTTCGTTCAAAAGAACTTCTAGCCAGAGTTGTAGATGTTTTGATGAAACACATGAGATAGATGGCAGTTGAGAGAGTCAACTGATGTGTATCTAGCACCCACGGAGGCTGAAGACTCAAGATATCTTAGTTTAAAAGTTGAAAGCTCATTTGTACCTTTTCTATTGATCTTCGATTAAAAGAACTTCTAGCCCAAGCTGTCGTTGTTCTTACGAAACTCATGAGTTAGGTGGTAGTTGAGAGTGTCAACAGATGTGGATGAAGAACCCACGGAAGCTGAGGACTCAAGATATCTCGGTTTAAAAGTTAAAAGCTCATTTGTACGTTTTCAGTTGATCTTCGTTTAGAAGAATTTCTAGGCCAAGTTGTAGATGTTTTGATGAAACTCATGCGTTAGATGGTAGTTGAGAGTGTCAACAGATGTAGATCAAGAACCCAAAGAGGCTGTAGACTCAAGATAACTTGGTTTAAAAGTTGAAAGCAAATTTGTACCTTTTCGGTTGATCTTCGTTCAAAAAAACTTCTAGCCCAAGTAGTAGATGTTTTGAGGAAACACATGAGTTCGATGGCAGTTGAAAGAGTCAACAGATGTGTATCAAGCTACCACGGAGGCTGAAGACTCAACATATGTTGGTTTTAAAGTTGAAAACTCATTTCGACCTTTTCGATTGATCTTCGTTAAAAAGAACTTCTAGCCAGAGATGTAGATGTTTTGATGAAACACATGGGTTAGGTGGTAGCAGAGAGAGTCAACATATGTGTATCAAGCACACACGGAGGCGGAAGACTCAACATATCTTGGTTTTAAAGTCGAAAGCTCATTGGGACCTTTTCGATTGATCTGCGTTAAAAAGAACTTCTAGCCGGAGATGTAGATGTTTGGATGAAACACATGAGTTAGATTGCAGTTGACAGAGTCAACAGTTGTGTATCTAGCACCCCCGGAGGCAGAAGACTCAAGATATGTTGGTTTGAAAGTTGAAAGCTCATTTGTGCCTTTTCTGTTGATCTTTGTTCAAAAGTACTTGTAGCCCAAGTTGTAGATGTTTTGCTGAAACTCATGAGTTAGATGGTAGTTAAGAGTGTCAACAGATGTGGATCAAGAACCCACGGATGCTGAAGACTCAAGATATCTTGGTTGAAAAGTTGAAAGCTCATTTGGACCCTCTCGATTGATCTTCGTTAAAAAGAACTTCTAGCCGGAGATGTAGATGTTTTGAGGAAACACATGAGTTAGATGGAAGTTGAGAGAGTCAACTGAAGTGTATGTAGCATCCTCGGAGGCTGAAGACTCAAGATATCTTGGTTTAAAAGTTGAAAGCTCATTTGTACCTTTTCTATTGATCTTCGATTAAAAGCAATTCTAGCCCAAGCTGTCGTTGTTTTTACGAAACTCATGAGTTAGGTGGTAGTTGAGAGTGACAACAGATGTGGATGAAGAACCCCCGGAAGCTGAGGACTCAAGATATGTTGGTTTAAAAGTTAAAAGCTCATTTGTACATTTTCAGTTGATCTTCGTTTAGAAGAACTTCTAGGCCAAGTTGTAGATGTTTCGATGAAACTCATGAGTTAGATGGTAGTTAAGAGTGTCAACAGATGTGGATCAAGAACCCACGGAGGCTTAAGACTCAACATATCTTGGTTTAAAAGTTCAAAGCTCGTTTGTACCTTCTCGGTTGATGTTCGTTCAAAAGAACTTCTAGCCAGAGTTGTAGATGTTTTGATGAAACACATGAGATAGATGGCAGTTGAGAGAGTCAACTGATGTGTATCTAGCACCCACGGTGGCAGAAGAGTCAAGATATCTTGGTTTAAAAGTTGAAAGCTCATTTGTACCTTTTCTATTGATCTTCGATTAAAAGAACTTCTAGCCCAAGCTGTCGTTGTTTTTACGAAACTCATGAGTTAGGTGGTAGTTGAGAGTGTCAACAGATGTGGATGAAGAACCCACGGAAGCTGAGGACTCAAGATATCTTGGTTTAAAAGTTAAAAGCTCATTTGTACTTTTTCAGTTGATCTTCGTTTAGAAGAATTTCTAGGCCAAGTTGTAGATGTTTTGATGAAACTCATGCGTTAGATGGTAGTTGAGAGTGTCAACAAATGTAGATCAAGAACCCAAAGAGGCTGTAGACTCAAGATAACTTGGTTTAAAAGTTGAAAGCTCATTTGTACCTTTTCGGTTGATCTTCGTTCAAAAGAACTTCTAGCCCAAGTTGTAGATGTTTTGAGGAAACACATGAGTTCGATGGCAGTTGAAAGAGTCAACAGATGTGTATCAAGCTACCACGGAGGCTGAAGACTCAACATATCTTGGTTTTAAAGTTGAAAGCTCATTTGGACCTTTTCGATTGATCTTCGTTAAAAAGAACTTCTAGCCAGAGATGTAGATGTTTTGATGAAACACATGGGTTAGATGGTAGCAGAGAGAGTCAACATATGTGTATCAAGCACCCACGGAGGCGGAAGACTCAACATATCTTGGTTTTAAAGTTGAAAGCTCGTTGGGACCTTTTCGATTGATCTGCGTTAAAAAGAACTTCTAGCCGGAGATGTAGATGTTTTGATGACACACATGAGTTAGATTGCAGTTGACAGAGTCAACAGTTGTGTATCTAGCACCCCCGGAGGCAGAAGACTCAAGATATGATGGTTTGAAAGTTGAAAGCTCATTTGTGCCTTTTCTGTTGATCTTTGTTCAAAAGTACTTGTAGCCCAAGTTGTAGATGTTTTGCTGAAACTCATGAGTTAGATGGTAGTTAAGAGTGTCAACAGATGTGGATCAAGAACCCCCGGAAGCTGAGGACTCAAGATATGTTGGTTTAAAAGTTAAAAGCTCATTTGTACCTTTTCAGTTGATCTTCGTTTAGAAGAACTTCTAGGCCAAGTTGTAGATGTTTCGATGAAACTCATGAGTTAGATGGTAGTTAAGAGTGTCAACAGATGTGGATCAAGCACCCACGGAGGCTGAAGACTCAAGATATCTTGGTTTAAAAGTTGAAAGCTCATTTGTACCTTTTCTATTGATCTTCGATTAAAAGAACTTCTAGCCCAAGCTGTCGTTGTTTTTACGAAACTCATGAGTTAGGTGGTAGTTGAGAGTGTCAATATATGTGGATGAAGAACCCCCGGAAGCTGAGGACTCAAGATATGTTGGTTTAAAAGTTAAAAGCTCATTTGTACCTTTTCAGTTGATCTTCGTTTAGAAGAACTTCTAGGCCAAGTTGTAGATGTTTCGATGAAACTCATGAGTTAGATGGTAGTTAAGAGTGTCAACAGATGTGGATCAAGAACCCACGGAGGCTTAAGACTCAACATATCTTGGTTTAAAAGTTCAAAGCTCGTTTGTACCTTCTCGGTTGATGTTCGTTCAAAAGAACTTCTAGCCAGAGTTGTAGATGTTTTGATGAAACACATGAGATAGGTGGCAGTTGAGAGAGTCAACTGATGTGTATCTAGCACCCACGGAGGCTGAAGACTCAAGATATCTTGGTTTAAAAGTTGAAAGCTCATTTGTACCTTTTCTATTGATCTTCGATTAAAAGAACTTCTAGCCCAAGCTGTCGTTGTTTTTACGAAACTCATGAGTTAGGTGGTAGTTGAGAGTGTCAACAGATGTGGATGAAGAACCCACGGAAGCTGAGGACTCAAGATATCTTGGTTTAAAAGTTAAAAGCTCATTTGTACCTTTTCAGTTGATCTTCGTTTAGAAGAATTTCTAGGCCAAGTTGTAGATGTTTTGATGAACCTCATGAGTTAGATGGTAGTTGAGAGTGTCAACAGATGTAGATCAAGAACCCAAAGAGGTTGTAGACTCAAGATAACTTGGTTTAAAAGTTGAAAGCTCATTTGTACCTTTTCGGTTGATCTTTGTTCAAAAGAACTTCTAGCCCAAGTTGTAGATGTTTTGATAAAACACATGAGTTCGATGGCAGTTGAAAGAGTCAACAGATGTGTATCAAGCTACCACGGAGGTTGTAGACTCAACATATCTTGGTTTTAAAGTTGAAAGCTCATTTGGACCTTTTCGATTGATCTTCGTTAAAAAGAACTTCTAGCCAGAGATGTAGATGTTTTGATGAAACACATGGGTTAGATGGTAGCAGAGAGAGTCAACATATGTGTATCAAGCACACACGGAGGCGGAAGACTCAACATATCTTGGTTTTAAAGTTGAAAGCTCATTGGGACCTTTTCGATTGATCTGCGTTAAAAAGAACTTCTAGCCGGAGATGTAGATGTTTTGATGAAACACATGAGTTAGATTGCAGTTGACAGAGTCAACAGTTGTGTATCTAACACTCCCGGAGGCAGAAGACTCAAGATATGTTGGTTTGAAAGTTGAAAGCTCATTTGTGCCTTTTCTGTTGATCTTTGTTCAAAAGTACTTGTAGCCCAAGTTGTAGATGTTTTGATGAAACTCATGAGTTAGATGGTAGTTAAGAGTGTCAACAGATGTGGATCAAGAACCCACGGAGGCTGAAGACTCAAGATATCTTGGTTGAAAAGTTGAAAGCTCATTTGGACCCTCTCGATTGATCTTCGTTAAAAAGAACTTCTAGCCGGAGTTGTAGATGTTTTGAGGAAACACATGAGTTAGATGGCAGTTGAGAGAGTGAACTGAAGTGTATCTAGCACCCACGGAGGCTGAAGACTCAAGATATCTTGGTTTAAAAGTTGAAAGCTCATTTGTACCTTTTCTATTGATCTTCGATTAAAAGAACTTCTAGCCCAAGCTGTCGTTGTTTTTACGAAACTCATGAGTTAGGTGGTAGTTGAGAGTGTCGACAGATGTGGATGAAGAACCCACGGAAGCTGAGGACTCAAGATATCTTGGTTTAAAAGTTAAAAGCTCATTTGTACGTTTTCAGTTGATCTTCGTTTAGAAGAATTTCTAGGCCAAGTTGTAGATGTTTTGATGAATCTCATGAGTTAGATGGTAGTTAAGAATGTCAACAGATGTGGATCAAGAACCCACGGAGGCTTAAGACTCAACATATCTTGGTTGAAAAGTTCAAAGCTCGTTTGTACATTCTCGGTTATTGTTCGTTCAAAAGAACTTATAGCCAGAGATGTAGATGTTTTGATGAAACTCATGAGTTAGCTGGCAGTTGAGAGAGTCAACAGATGTGTATCTAGTACCCACGGAGGCTGAAGACTCAACATATCTTGGATTTAAATTTGAAAGCTCATTTGGACCATTTCAATTGATCTGCGTTAAAAAGAACTTCTAGTCGGAGATGTAGATGTTATGATGAAACACATGAGTTAGATTGTAGTTGACAGAGTCAACAGTTGTGTATCTAGCACCCCCGGAGGCAGAAAACTCAAGATATGTTGGTTTGAAAGTTGAAAGCTCATTTGTGCCTTTTCAGTTGATCTTTGTTCAAAAGTACTTGTAGCCCAAGTTGTAGATGTTTTGATGAAACTCATGAGTTAGATGGCAGTTGAAAGAGTCAACAGATGTGTATCAAGCTACCACGGAGGCTGAAGACTCAACATATCTTGGTTTTAAAGTTGAAAGCTCATTTGGACTTTTTCGATTGATCTTCGTTAAAAAGAACTTCTAGCCAGAGATGTAGATGTTTTGATGAAACACATGAGTTAAATGACAGTTGAGAGAGTCAACATATGTGTTCAAGCTACCACGGAGGCTGAAGACTCAACATACTTGGTTTTAAAGTTGAAAGCTCATTTGAACCTTGTCGATTGATCTTCGTTAAAAAGAACTTCTAGCCACAGATGTAAATGTTTTGATGAAATACATGAGTTAGATGGTAGCAGAGAGAGTCAACATATGTGTATCAAGCACCCACGGAGGCCGAAGACTCAACATATGTTGGTTTTAAAGTTGACAGCTCATTTGGACCTTTTCGATTAATCTTCGTTAAAAAGAATTCTAGCCGAAGATGTAGATGTTTTGATGAAACACATGAGTTAGATGGCAGTTGAGCGAGTCAACAGAAGTGTATCTAGCACCCACGGAGGCAGAAGACTGAAGATATGTTGGTTTAAAAGTTGAAAGCTCATTTGTACCTTTTCGGTTGATCATCGTTCAAAAGACCTTGTAGCCCAAGTTGTAGATGTTTTGATGAAACTCATGAGTTAGATGGTAGTTAAGAGTGTCAACAGATGTGGATCAAGAACCCACGGAGGCTGATGACTCAAGATATCCTGGTTGAAAAGTTGAAAGCTCATTTGGTCCTTTTCGATTGATCTTCGTTTAAAAGAACTTCTAGCCGGAGATGTAGATATTTTGAAGAAACACATAAGTTAGATGGCAGTTGAGAGAGTCAACAGATGTGTTCAACCTACCACGGAGGCTGAAGACTCAACATATCTTGGTTTTAAAGTTGAAAGCTCATTTATACCTTTTCGATTGATCTTCGTTAAAAAGAACTTCTAGCCAGAGATGTAGATGTTTTGACGAAACACATGAGTTAGATGGCAGTTGAGAGAGTCAACAGATGTGTATCAAGCTACCACGGAGGCTGAAGACTCAACATATCTTGGTTTTAAAGTTGAAAGTTCATTTAGACCTTTTCGATTGATCTTCCTTAAAAAGAACTTCTAGCCGGAGATGAAGATGTTTTGTTGAAAAACATGAGTTAAATGGTAGCTGGGAGAGTCAACGTATGTGTATCAAGCACCTACGGAGGCTGAAGACTCAACATATCTTGGTTTTAAAGTTGAAAGCTCATTGGGACCTTTTCGATTGATCTTCATTTAAATGAACTTCTAGCCGGAGATGAAGATGTTTTGATGAAACTCATGAGTTAGCTGGCAGTCGAGAGAGTCAACAGATGTGTTCAAGCTACCATGGAGGCTGAAGACTAAACATATGTTGGTTGAAAAGTTGAAAGCTCATTTGCACCTTTTCTGTTGATCTTCGTTCAAAAGAACTTGTTGCCCAAGTTGTAGATGTTTTGATGAAACTCATGAGTTAGATGGTAGTTAAGAGTGTCAACAGATATGGATCAAGAACCCACGAAGGCTGAAGACTCAAGGTATCCTGGTTGAAAAGTTGAAAACTCATTTGGACCTTTTCGATTGATCTTCGTTAAAAGAACTTCTACCCGAATATGTAGGTGTTTTGATGAAACACATAAGTTAGATGGTAGTTGAGAGAGTCAATAGATGTGTATCAAGCTACCACGGAGGCTGAAGACTCAACTTATCTTAGTTTTAAAGTTGAAAGTTCATTTGGACCTTTTCCATTGATCTTCGTTAAAAAGAGCTTCTAGCCAGAGATGTAGATGTTTTGATGAAACACATGAGTTAGATGGCAATTGAGAGAGTCAACAGATGTGTTCAAGCTACCACGGAGGCTGAAGACTCAACATATCTTGGTTTTAAAGTTGAAAGCTCATTTGGACCATTTCGATTGATTTTCGTTAAAAAGAACTTCTAGCCAGAGATGTAGATGTTTTAATGAAACACATGAGTTAGATGGTAGCAGAGAGAGTCAACATATGTGAATCAAGCACCCACGGAGGCGAAGACTCAACATATCCTGGTTTTAAAGTTGAGAGGTCATTTGGACCATTTCGATTGATCTTCGTTAAAAAGAACTTCTAGCCGGAGATGTAGTCGTTTTGATTAAACACATGAGTTAGATGGCAGTTGAGAGAGTCCACAGATGTGTATCAAGCACCCACGGAGGCTGAAGACTCAACATTTGTTGGTTTTAATGTTGAAAGTTCATTTGGAACTTTTCGATTGATCTTCGTTAAAAAGAACTTCTAGCCAGAGATGTAGATGTTTTGATGAAACAGATGTCTTAGATGGTAGCAGAGAGAGTCAACATATGTGTATCAAGCACCCACGGAGGCTGAAGACTCAACATATCTTGGTTTTAAAGTTGAAAGCTCATTGGGACCTTTTCGATTGATTTTCATTTAAATGAACTTCTAGCTGGAGATGTAGATGTTTTGATGAAACTCATGAGTTAGCTGGCAGTTGAGAGAGTCAACAGATGTGTATCAAGCACCCACGGAGGCTGAAGACTCAACATTTGTTGGTTTTAATGTTGAAAGTTCATTTGGAACTTTTCGATTGATCTTCGTTAAAAAGAACTTCTAGCCAGAGATGTAGATGTTTTGATGAAACAGATGTCTTAGATGGTAGCAGAGAGAGTCAACATATGTGTATCAAGCACCCACGGAGGCTGAAGACTCAACATATCTTGGTTTTAAAGTTGAAAGCTCATTGGGACCTTTTCGATTGATTTTCATTTAAATGAACTTCTAGTTGGAGATGTAGATGTTTTGATGAAACTCATGAGTTAGCTGGCAGTTGAGAGAGTCAACAGATGTGTATCTAGCACCCACGGAGGCTGAAGACTCAACATATCTTGGATTTAAAGTTGAAAGCTCATTTGGACCCTCTCGATTGATCTTCGTTAAAAAGAACTTCTAGCTGGAGATGTAGATGTTTTGATGAAACACATGAGATAGATGGCAGTTAAGAGAGTCAACTGATGGGTATCTAGCACCCACGGAGGCTGAAGACTCAAAATATCTTGGTTTAAAAGTTGAAAGCTCATTTGTACATTTTCTATTGATCTTCGATTAGATGAATTTCTAGGCCAAGTTGTTGATGTCTTGACGAAACTCATGAGTTAGATGGTAGTTGAGAGTGTCAACAGATGTAGATCAAGAACCCAAAGGGGCTGTAGACTCAAAATAACTTGGTTTAAAACATGAAAGCTCATTTGTACCTTTTTGGTTGATCTTCGTTGAAAAGAACTTCTAGCCCAAGTTGTAGATGTTTTGATGAAACACATGAGTTAGATGGCAGTTGAAAGAGTCAACAGATGTGTATCAAGCTACCACGGAGGCTGAAGACTCAACATATCTTGGTTTTAAAGTTGAAACCTCATTTGGACTTTTTCGATTGATCTTCGTTAAAAAGAACTTCTAGCCAGAGATGTAGATGTTTTGATGAAACACATGAGTTAAATGACAGTTGAGAGAGTCAACATATGTGTTCAAGCTACCACGGAGGCTGAAGACTCAACATACTTGGTTTTAAAGTTGAAAGCTCATTTGAACCTTGTCGATTGATCTTCGTTAAAAAGAACTTCTAGCCTCAGATGTAAATGTTTTGATGAAATACATGAGTTAGATGGTAGCAGAGAGAGTCAACATATGTGTATCAAGCACCCACGGAGGCCGAAGACTCAACATATGTTGGTTTTAAAGTTGACAGCTCATTTGGACCTTTTCGATTAATCTTCGTTAAAAAGAAATTCTAGCCGAAGATGTAGATGTTTTGATGAAACACATGAGTTAGATGGCAGTTGAGCGAGTCAACAGAAGTGTATCTAGCACCCACGGAGGCAGAAGACTGAAGATATGTTGGTTTAAAAGTTGAAAGCTCATTTGTACCTTTTCGGTTGATCATCGTTCAAAAGACCTTGTAGCCCAAGTTGTAGATGTTTTGATGAAACTCATGAGTTAGATGGTAGTTAAGAGTGTCAACAGATGTGGATCAAGAACCCACGGAGGCTGATGACTCAAGATATCCTGGTTGAAAAGTTGAAAGCTCATTTGGTCCTTTTCGATTGATCTTCGTTTAAAAGAACTTCTAGCCGGAGATGTAGATATTTTGAAGAAACACATAAGTTAGATGGCAGTTGAGAGAGTCAACAGATGTGTTCAACCTACCACGGAGGCTGAAGACTCAACATATCTTGGTTTTAAAGTTGAAAGCTCATTTATACCTTTTCGATTGATCTTCGTTAAAAAGAACATCTAGCCAGAGATGTAGATGTTTTGACGAAACACATGAGTTAGATGGCAGTTGAGAGAGTCAACAGATGTGTATCAAGCTACCACGGAGGCTGAAGACTCAACATATCTTGGTTTTAAAGTTGAAAGTTCATTTAGACCTTTTCGATTGATCTTCCTTAAAAGAACTTCTAGTCGGAGATGAAGATGTTTTGTAGAAAAACATGAGTTAAATGGTAGCTGGGAGAGTCAACGTATGTGTATCAAGCACCTACGGAGGCTGAAGACTCAACATATCTTGGTTTTAAAGTTGAAAGCTCATTGGGACCTTTTCGATTGATCTTCATTTAAATGAACTTCTAGCCGGAGATGAAGATGTTTTGATGAAACTCATGAGTTAGCTGGCAGTCGAGAGAGTCAACAGATGTGTTCAAGCTACCATGGAGGCTGAAGACTAAACATATGTTGGTTGAAAAGTTGAAAGCTCATTTGCACCTTTTCTGTTGATCTTCGTTCAAAAGAACTTGTTGCCCAAGTTGTAGATGTTTTGATGAAACTCATGAGTTAGATGGTAGTTAAGAGTGTCAACAGATATGGATCAAGAACCCACGAAGGCTGAAGACTCAAGGTATCCTGGTTGAAAAGTTGAAAACTCATTTGGACCTTTTCGATTGATCTTCGTTAAAAAGAACTTCTACCCGAATATGTAGGTGTTTTGATGAAACACATAAGTTAGATGGTAGTTGAGAGAGTCAATAGATGTGTATCAAGCTACCACGGAGGCTGAAGACTCAACTTATCTTAGTTTTAAAGTTGAAAGTTCATTTGGACCTTTTCCATTGATCTTCGTTAAAAAGAGCTTCTAGCCAGAGATGTAGATGTTTTGATGAAACACATGAGTTAGATGGCAATTGAGAGAGTCAACAGATGTGTTCAAGCTACCACGGAGGCTGAAGACTCAACATATCTTGGTTTTAAAGTTGAAAGCTCATTTGGACCATTTCGATTGATTTTCGTTAAAAAGAACTTCTAGCCAGAGATGTAGATGTTTTAATGAAACACATGAGTTAGATGGTAGCAGAGAGAGTCAACATATGTGAATCAAGCACCCACGGAGGCGAAGACTCAACATATCCTGGTTTTAAAGTTGAGAGGTCATTTGGACCATTTCGATTGATCTTCGTTAAAAAGAACTTCTAGCCGGAGATGTAGTCGTTTTGATTAAACACATGAGTCAGATGGCAGTTGAGAGAGTCCACAGATGTGTATCAAGCACCCACGGAGGCTGAAGACTCAACATTTGTTGGTTTTAATGTTGAAAGTTCATTTGGAATTTTCGATTGATCTTCGTTAAAAAGAACTTCTAGCCAGAGATGTAGATGTTTTGATGAAACAGATGTCTTAGATGGTAGCAGAGAGAGTCAACATATGTGTATCAAGCACCCACGGAGGCTGAAGACTCAACATATCTTGGTTTTAAAGTTGAAAGCTCATTGGGACCTTTTCGATTGATCTTCATTTAAAAGAACTTCTAGCCGGAGATGTAGATGTTTGGATGAAACTCATGAGTTAGCTGGCAGTTGAGAGAGTCAACAGATGTGTATCTAGCACCCACGGAGGCTGAAGACTCAACATATCTTGGATTTAAAGTTGAAAGCTCATTTGGACCCTCTCGATTGATCTTCGTTAAAAAGAACTTCTAGCCGGAGATGTAGATGTTTTGATGAAACACATGAGATAGATGGCAGTTAAGAGAGTCAACTGATGGGTATCTAGCACCCACGGAGGCTGAAGACTCAAAATATCTTGGTTTAAAAGTTCAAAGCTCATTTGTACATTTTCTATTGATCTTCGATTAGATGAATTTCTAGGCCAAGTTGTTGATGTCTTGACGAAACTCATGAGTTAGATGGTAGTTGAGAGTGTCAACAGATGTAGATCAAGAACCCAAAGGGGCTGTAGACTCAAAATAACTTGGTTTAAAACATGAAAGCTCATTTGTACCTTTTTGGTTGATCTTCGTTGAAAAGAACTTCTAGCCCAAGTTGTAGATGTTTTGATGAAACACATGAGTTAGATGGCAGTTGAAAGAGTCAACAGATGTGTATCAAGCTACCACGGAGGCTGAAGACTCAACATATCTTGGTTTTAAAGTTGAAAGCTCATTTGGACCTTTTCGATTGATCTTCGTTAAAAAGAACTTCTAGCCAGAGATGTAGATGTTTTGATGAAACACATGAGTTAAATGACAGTTGAGAGAGTCAACATATGTGTTCAAGCTACCACGGAGGTCAAGACTCAACATACTTGGTTTTAAAGTTGAAAGCTCATTTGAACCTTGTCGATTGATCTTCGTTAAAAAGAACTTCTAGCCTCAGATGTAAATGTTTTGATGAAATACATGAGTTAGATGGTAGCAGAGAGAGTCAACATATGTGTATCAAGCACCCACGGAGGCCGAAGACTCAACATATGTTGGTTTTAAAGTTGATGACTCATTTGGACCTTTTCGATTAATCTTCGTTAAAAAGAAATTCTAGCCGAAGATGTAGATGTTTTGATGAAACACATGAGTTAGATGGCAGTTGAGCGAGTCAACAGAAGTGTATCTAGCACCCACGGAGGCAGAAGACTGAAGATATGTTGGTTTAAAAGTTGAAAGCTCATTTGTACCTTTTCGGTTGATCATCGTTCAAAAGACCTTGTAGCCCAAGTTGTAGATGTTTTGATGAAACTCATGAGTTAGATGGTAGTTAAGAGTGTCAACAGATGTGGATCAAGAACCCACGGAGGCTGATGACTCAAGATATCCTGGTTGAAAAATTGAAAGCTCATTTGGTCCTTTTCGATTGATCTTCGTTTAAAAGAACTTCTAGCCGGAGATGTAGATATTTTGAAGAAACACATAAGTTAGATGGCAGTTGAGAGAGTCAACAGATGTGTTCAACCTACCACGGAGGCTGAAGACTCAACATATCTTGGTTTTAAAGTTGAAAGCTCATTTATACCTTTTCGATTGATCTTCGTTAAAAAGAACTTCTAGCCAGAGATGTAGATGTTTTGACGAAACACATGAGTTAGATGGCAGTTGAGAGAGTCAACAGATGTGTATCAAGCTACCACGGAGGCTGAAGACTCAACATATCTTGGTTTTAAAGTTGAAAGTTCATTTAGACCTTTTCGATTGATCTTCCTTAAAAAGAACTTCTAGCCGGAGATGAAGATGTTTTGTTGAAAAACATGAGTTAAATGGTAGCTGGGAGAGTCAACGTATGTGTATCAAGCACCTACGGAGGCTGAAGACTCAACATATCTTGGTTTTAAAGTTGAAAGCTCATTGGGACCTTTTCGATTGATCTTCATTTAAATGAACTTCTAGCCGGAGATGAAGATGTTTTGATGAAACTCATGAGTTAGCTGGCAGTCGAGAGAGTCAACAGATGTGTTCAAGCTACCATGGAGGCTGAAGACTAAACATATGTTGGTTGAAAAGTTGAAAGCTCATTTGCACCTTTTCTGTTGATCTTCGTTCAAAAGAACTTGTTGCCCAAGTTGTAGATGTTTTGATGAAACTCATGAGTTAGATGGTAGTTAAGAGTGTCAACAGATATGGATCAAGAACCCACGAAGGCTGAAGACTCAAGGTATCCTGGTTGAAAAGTTGAAAACTCATTTGGACCTTTTCGATTGATCTTCGTTAAAAAGAACTTCTACCCGAATATGTAGGTGTTTTGATGAAACACATAAGTTAGATGGTAGTTGAGAGAGTCAATAGATGTGTATCAAGCTACCACGGAGGCTGAAGACTCAACATATCTTAGTTTTAAAGTTGAAAGTTCATTTGGACCTTTTCCATTGATCTTCGTTAATAAGAGCTTCTAGCCAGAGATGTAGATGTTTTGATGAAACACATGAGTTAGATGGCAATTGAGAGAGTCAACAGATGTGTTCAAGCTACCACGGAGGCTGAAGACTCAACATATCTTGGTTTTAAAGTTGAAAGCTCATTTGGACCATTTCGATTGATTTTCGTTAAAAAGAACTTCTAGCCAGAGATGTAGATGTTTTAATGAAACACATGAGTGAGATGGTAGCAGAGAGAGTCAACATATGTGAATCAAGCACCCACGGAGGCGAAGACTCAACATATCCTAGTTTTAAAGTTGAGAGGTCATTTGGACCATTTCGATTGATCTTCGTTAAAAAGAACTTCTAGCCGGAGATGTAGTCGTTTTGATTAAACACATGAGTTAGATGGCAGTTGAGAGAGTCCACAGATGTGTATCAAGCACCCACGGAGGCTGAAGACTCAACATTTGTTGGTTTTAATGTTGAAAGTTCATTTGGAACTTTTCGATTGATCTTCGTTAAAAAGAACTTCTAGCCAGAGATGTAGATGTTTTGATGAAACAGATGTCTTAGATGGTAGCAGAGAGAGTCAACATATGTGTATCAAGCTACCACGGAGGCTGAAGACTCAACATATCTTGGTTTTAAAGTTGAAAGCTCATTTGGACCTTTTCGATTGATCTTCGTTAAAAAGAACTTCTAGCAAGAGATGTAAATGTTTTGATGAAACACATGAGCTAAATGGCAGTTGAGAGAGTCAACAGATGTGTTCAAGCTACCACGGAGGCTGAAGACTCAACATATCTTGGTTTTAAAGTTCAAAGCTCATTTGGACCTTGTCGATTGATCTTAGTTAAAAAGAACTTCTAGCCGGAGATGTAAATGTTTTGATGAAATACATTCGTTAGATGGTAGCAGAGAGAGTCAACATATGTGTATCAAGCACCCACGGAGGCCGAAGACTCAACATATCTTGGTTTTAAAGTTGAAAGCTCATTTGGACCTTTTCGATTGATCTGCGTTAAAAAGAACTTCTAGTCGAAGATGTAGATGTTTTGATGAAACACATGAGTTAGATGGCAGTTGAGCGAGTCAACTGATGTGTATCTAGCACCGACGGAGGCCAAAGACTGAAGATATGTTGGTTTAAAAGTTGAAAGCTCATTTGTACCTTTTCTGTTGATCGTCGTTCAAAAGAACTTGTAGCCCAAGTTGTAGATGTTTTGATGAAACTCATAAGTTAGATGGTAGTTAAGAGTGTCAACAGATGTGGATCAAGATCCCACGGAGGCTGATGACTCAAGATATCCTGGTTGAAAAGTTGAAAGCTCATTTGGTCGTTTTCGATTGATCTTCGTTTAAATGAACTTCTAGTCGAAGATGTAGATGTTTTGATGAAACACATGAGTTAGATGGCAGTTGAGAGAGTCAACAGATGTGTATCGAGCTACCACGGAGGCTGAAGACTCAACATATCTTAGTTTTAAAGTTGAAAGCTCATTTGGACCTTTTCGATTGATCTTCGTTAAAAAGCAGTTCTAGCTGAAGATGTAGATGTTTTGATGAAACACATGAGAGATGGCAGTTGAGCGAGTCAACAAATGTGTATCTAGCACCCAAGGAGGCAGATGACTGAAGATATGTTGGTTTAAAAGTTGAAAGCTCATTTGTACCTTTTCTGTTGATCGTTATTCAAATGAACTTGTAGCCCAAGTTGTAGATGTTTTAATGAAACTCTTGAGTTAGATGGTAGTTAAGAGTGTCAACAGATGTGGATCAAGAACCCACAGAGGCCGAAGACTCAAGATATCCAGGTTGAAAAGTTGAAAGCTCATTTGGTCCTTTTCGATTGATTTCGTTAAAAAGAACTTCTAGCCGAAGATGCAGATGTTTTGATGAATCACATGAGTTAGATGGCAGTTGAGATAGTCAACAGATGTGTATCAAGCTACCACGGAGGCTGAAGACTCAACATATCTTGGTTTTAAAGTTGAAAGCTCATTTGGACCTTTTCGATTAATCTTCGTTAAAAAGAACTTCTAGCAAGAGATGTAGATGTTTTGATGAAACACATGAGTTAAATGGCAGTTGAGAGAGTCAACATATGTGTATCAAGCACCCACGGAGGCCGAAGACTCAACATATCTTGGTTTTAAAGTTGAAAGCTCATTTGGACCTTTTCGATTGATCTTCGTTAAAAAGAACTTCTAGCCGAAGATGTAGATGTTTTGATGAAACACATGAGTTAGATGGCAGTTGAGCGAGACAACAGATGTGTATCTAGCACCGACGGAGGCAAAAGACTGAAGATATGTTGGTTTAAAAGTTGAAAGCTCATTTGTACCTTTTCTGTTGATCGTCGTTGAAAAGAACTTGTCGCCCAAGTTGTAGATGTTTTGATGAAACTCCTAGGTTAGATGGTAGTTAAGAGTGTCAACAGATGTGGATCAAGAACCCACGGAGGCTGATCACTCAAGATATCCTGGTTGAAAAGTTGAAAGCTCATTTGGTCGTTTTCGATTGATCTTCGTTTAAAAGAACTTCTAGCCGGAGATGTAGATATTTTGATGAAACACATAAGTTAGATGGCAGTTGAGAGAGTCAATAAATGTGTTCAAGCTACCACGGAGGCTGAAGACTCAACATATCTTGTTTTTAAAGTTGAAAGCTCATTTATACCTTTTCGATTGATCTTCGTTAAAAAGAATTTCTAGCCAGAGATGTAGATGTTTTGACGAAACACATGAGTTAGATGGCAGTTGAGAGAGTCAACAGATGTGTATCAAGCTACCACGGAGGCTGAAGACTCAACTTTTCTTGGTTTTAAAGTTGAAAGTTCATTTAGACCTTTTCGATTGATCTTCGTTAAAAAGAACTTCTAGCCGGAGATGAAGATGTTTTGTTGAAAAACATGAGTTAGATGGTAGCTGAGAGAGTCAACATATGTGTATCAAGCACCCACGGAGGCTGAAGACTCAACATAACTTGGTTTTAAAGTTGAAAGCTCATTGGGACCTTTTCGATTGATCTTCATTTAAATGAACTTCTAGCCGGAGATGAAGATGTTTTGATGAAACTCATGAGTTAGCTGACAGTCGAGAGAGTCAACAGATGTGTTCAAGCTACCACAGAGGCTGAAGACTCAACATATGTTGGTTTAAATGTTGAAAGCTCATTTGCACCTTTTCTGTTGATCTTCGTTCAAAAGAACTTGTTGCCCAAGTTGTAGATGTTTTGATGAAACTCATGAGTTAGATGGTAGTTAAGAGTGTCAACAGATATGGATCAAGAACCCACGAAGGCTGAAGACTCAAGATATCCTGGTTGACAAGTTGAAAACTCAATTGGACCTTTTCAATTGATCTTCGTTAAAAAGAACTTCTAGCCGAATATGTAGGTGTTTTGATGAAACACATGAGTTAGATGGTAGTTGAGAGAGTCAACATATGTGTATCAAGCACCCACGGAGGCCGAAGACTCAACATATCTTGGTTTTAAAGTTGAAAGCTCATTTGGACCTTTTCGATTGATCTTCGTTAAAAAGAACTTCTAGCCGAAGATGTAGATGTTTTGATGAAACACATGAGTTAGATGGCAGTTGAGCGAGACAACAGATGTGTATCTAGCACCAACGGAGGCAAAAGACTGAAGATATGTTGGTTTAAAAGTTGATAGCTCATTTGTACCTTTTCTGTTGATCGTCGTTCAATAGAACTTGTAGCCCAAGTTGTAGATGTTTTGATGAAACTCATAAGTTAGATGGTAGTTAAGAGTGTCAACAGATGTGGATCAAGAACCCACGGAGGCTGATGACTCAAAATATCCTGGTTGAAAAGTTGAAAGCTCATTTGGTCGTTTTCGATTGATCTTCGTTTAAAAGAACTTCTAGCCGGAGATGTAGATATTTTGATGAAACACATAAGTTAGATGGCAGTTGAGAGAGTCAACAGATGTGTTCAAGCTACCACGTAGGCTGAAGACTCTACATATCTTGGTTTTAAAGTTGAAAGCTCATTTATACCTTTTCGATTGATCTTCGTTTAAAAGAACTTCTAGCCGGAGATGTAGATATTTTGATGAAACACATAAGTTAGATGGCAGTTGAGAGAGTCAACAGATGTGTTCAAGCTACCACGGAGGCTGAAGACTCAACATATCTTGGTTTTAAAGTTGAAAGCTCATTTATACCTTTTCGATTGATCTTCGTCAAAAAGAGCTTCTAGCCAGAGATCTAGATGTTTTGAAGAAACACATGAGTTAGATGGTAACTGAGAGAGTCAACAGATGTGTTCAAGCTACCACGGAGGCTGAAGACTCAACATATCTTCGTTTTAAAGTTGAAAGCTCATTTGGACCTTTTCGATTGATTTTCGTTAAAAAGAAATTCTAGCCGGAGATGTAGATGTTTTAATGAAACACATGAGTTAGATGGTAGCAGAGAGAGTCAACATATGTGAATCAAGCACCCACGGAGGTGGAAGACTCAACATATCTTGGTTTTAAAGTTGAAAGCTCATTTGGACCATTTCGATTGATCTTCGTTAAAAAGAGCTTCTAGCCAGAGATGTAGATGTTTTGATGAAACACATGAGTTAGATGGCAGTTGAGAGAGTCCACAGATGTGGATCAAGCACTCACGGAGGCTGAAGACTCAACATATCTTGGTTTTAAAGTTGAAAGCTCATTTGGATCTTTTCGATTGATCTTCGTTAAAAAGAACTTCTAGCCAGAGATGTAGATGTTTTGATGAATCATATGAGTTAGATGGTAGCAGAGAGAGTCAACATATGTGTATCATGCACCCACGGAGGCTGAAGACTCAACATATCTTGGTTTTAAAGTTGAAAGCTCATTGGGACCTTTTCGATTGATTTTCATTTAACTGAACTTCTAGCTGGAGATGTAGATGTTTTGATGAAACTCATGAGTTAGCTGGCAGTTGAGAGAGTCAAGAGATGTGTATCTAGCACTCACGGATGCTGAAGACTCAACATATCTTGGATTTAAACTTGAAAGCTCATTTGGACCATTTCAATTGATCTGCATTAAAAAGAACTTCTAGCCGGAGATGTAGATGTTTTGATGATACACATGAGTTGGATTGCAGTTGTATCTAGCACCACTGGAGGCAGAAGACTCAAGATATGTTGGTTTGAAAGTTGAAAGCTCATTTGTGCCTTTTCTATTGATCTTTGTTCAAAAGTACTTGTAGCCAAGTTGTAGATGTTATGATGAAACTCATGAGTTAGATGGTAGTTAAGAGTGTCCACAGATGTGGATCAAGAACCCACGGAGGCTGAATACTCAAGATATCCTGGTTGGAAAGTTGAAAGCTCATTTGGACCCTTGATCAATCAATTTGAGACACTTATGTTAGCTTTGTATTAGGCATTATTAGATGTTTATTGTGCCCAATATTAGTACTTTAGATGAGTTTAATGTTGTTGGGCTTCATTGGGCTTTAATGCAAATATTGAATAATTTTCGGATTTTGATGCATTTTGACCTTTCTTCCTTGGTTAGGTCATAACTTGGGACTCGGTGATCCAATTGAGGTGATCTTGGTGTCTTTGGAAAGCTAAGTCAATGATCTACAAGTTTCATGAAGAACTCAAGAGCTGGATCGGAATGCTAAGGGTCCAAAATATCCCTGCAATGCAGAGTGGGTTTGCTGTCACGGAACCATCTGGGCAGTATGCACATATTGGACTATATAGTGGGTTATAGGCCTCCTCTTGGGCTGAAACTTGGTCACTTGAAAGATAAGACCCATATCTCCAACTTCAATGAAGACCATTTTGTCAATAGATGTCGTTTTAGGCATGCTTCAGAAGCTACAAGTTGGTCTGAATTTGGAAACACGTTCTTCCAACCTAACTTGAGGTAGGTGAAGTGTTTTTGGCATTTCTGGAGTTATAAAAGTCCAAATGACATGATTCAAATTGGAGATTTTCAAGGAGACAACTGGCTACAACTTTGATGAAGACATCCAAGCCAAAATGCACCGTCTAGGTGATGAATTTGAAGCCAGAAGTCGGATAAGAGTTGTTGACTAAAAGCCACCAACCATACACCAACCCACCTACCATGCACCAACCCACCAACCATGCATCAAGCTTCCATTTTTGACAAATTTCAGATTCTTATAGCTTGTATTCAGATTATGTACATGTACAAATTGGCTTCTAGGATTAGTATAAATAGACCCAACCTCTTTGTATTAGAGGCATTCAATTTTAGAAGTAAGTTTCAAGAAAGTTTAAGTATTTGTGAGAGTTTTCTTTCTCTTCTTCTCCATTCTCTTTGCAATTTCGTTTTTGTTCTTTAAATTCTGAGTTCTTCCTTCCCATCCATGGAAGGCTAGGCTCTCATAATCAATCCAAGGGATTAGCCATCTTGTTGTTTAATTTGGAGATCTTGGTTTACTTGTTCATATTGCTTAATTGTTATTCAAGTTTCTCTTCTTCCTCTTTTGATTTTTATCTAGATTAAATTGCTTAATTTGATTTAGATGTTGATGTGGTAATAGCTTTATTATCATGTATTCAAAGAGGATCATAAAGATTAAACAATGTATTAAAGCTTTTTGATAGATTGTTTAGCTTGGTTAAATTCTAGATCTTAAGTTAATCTATGTTGGATGGTGCTTACTTTATCTAACCTTGGTTAATCAAATCCTAGATGCTTATCTAGTAAAGAATTCTTGGATCATGTTAAGGCTTCTTGATGTGATCTAAGGCCAAGAACTTGGTTAGCAATTAAGTGAATTCCTTGTGATCAATGATGAGTTAAACTCAAGATCGGTAAATTTCCTTGGATTGGTTGTTTCTTTATATTTGTTTACAACTTTGAATCTCCTACTTTTATTAATCTTGTTAATCAACAACAATACCCCCCCTTTTCTAATTATCTTGATCTAATTAAATCTTTGTTTTTGGATCCTTGAGAGACGATTCGGTTCATTCTCTATACTACAAATTAGTTTGTGAACCGGTTATTTTATTTGATAGGTCTCGACATCCTCTTGTCAAATTTGGCGTCGTTGCCGGGGACCCAAGGCAACTATTTGATCATTTCAAGATCCCATCTAACTCTAACAAAT
The DNA here is from genome assembly GCA_023212625.1 of Styphnolobium japonicum. Classification (NCBI taxonomy): domain Eukaryota; kingdom Viridiplantae; phylum Streptophyta; class Magnoliopsida; order Fabales; family Fabaceae; genus Styphnolobium; species Styphnolobium japonicum. Next base: position 17,186,251 of record JALBWW010000013.1, read on the forward strand.
GTGTTTGTTTTGTTTTTGAAGCTTTTTCAAGTGGGATTCGGCTGAAATTGGATAAAGGGCGTTGTGTCAAGAATTTTGGTTCGGGCATCTCAGATTGATCTAAATTTTGGTACACAAATGGAAAATATTATTCTGATAAAGACTCACTGTATACAGTGAGGTCACCCTTATTTTTGCCAAATTCCATCGTTTAGACCACTTTTTCAATTTTTTAAGATTTTTTATTATTTTTTTGGATAGCATTTTTGTGTAGATTTTATCCTGTGGTGGTTCCATAATTTTTAAAATTCATTTGATACTGTTTTTTATTTTTGTTTAATTTTTTGGAGTATTTGTTTTAGGAATTTTTAGTGTTTTAGTTGTTATTGCTTTTCTAATACCTTCTTATGAACTCGCATCTTTGTATGACTAGATCTCGATCCTCGGTACCTTGCATTCATTTGATCCTGAAATTGATAGAACATTTCATACACTTCATAGAATTCATAGGACTGGTAGTAGCATTCATAGAGCTAATAGAATTACTTCTGGAATTGGACTTGAACTTGACATTGCACCTAATCTTGTTGACTCTTTTAATCCTGTTGAGTCTGCTTCTGTTAGTACTTCAGTGTCTGATACTGAGTCTGTTGATTTTACTATGGCTGACTATAACAATAAGACCCTTAAGGAATTGGCTGCACCTGATGTGAATTATCAACCTTTGTGCATTCAATATCCTGAACTTAATGTTGATTTTGAGTTGAAATTTGATACACTTGTTGCCCAAGTTTCATGGTCTTGCAGGTGAAGATCCACATAAGCATTTGAAGGAGTTCCATGTTGTCTGCTCCACCATGAAACCTCATGGAATAGCTGAAGATCACATCAAGCTAAGGGCCTTTCCTTTCTCTTTGGATGGTCTGCTAAGGATTGGTTGTATTACTTACAACTGCTTTGCCATCACTTCTTGGAATGACATGAAAAGATTATTTCTGGAGAAGTTCTTTCCTGCATCAAGAACTGCTGCAATAAGGAAAGATATTTGTGGCATAAGGCAAATCAGTGGTGAAACTCTCCATGAGTATTGGGAGAGATTCAAGAAATTGTGCTCAAGCTGCCCACACCATCAAATTAGTGATCAACTGCTGATCCAATACTTCTATGAAGGATTGATGCCAATGGAAAGGAGTATGATTGATGCTGCAAGTGGTGGAGCATTGGTAGATAAAACTCCAGCTGCTGCCAGAAACTTAATTGCAAACATGGCAGCAAATTCTCAGCAATTTGGTACTCGAATGGGTGCTGCAACCAGAATAGTCAATGAAGTTAATACCTCTTCACATGCTGATCAACAAAGGGTGGAACATAGATTGGATGAGCTCACTTCTTTGGTTAGACAAATGGCAATAGGACAACACGAACCACGTGTGCAAACCCCTGCAAGAGTTTGTAGCATATGTTCTAGTTCCTCTCATCCTACAGATTCGTGCCCCACATTGCAAGATGATTCTGAGTTTCAAGACCAATCTGTGGCTGCAACTGGTATATTTCCTGGGAAGCCACAATTCCATCAGCAGCAACAACAGAAATATGATCCATTCTCCAACACTTACAACCACTGGTGGAGGGACCATCCCAACTGAGATATGGGAATGCATCAAATCGTGACCACCAAACCAAGATAGACCACCATTCCAACAAAGAAGCAAGGACAAATCAGTTTCAGCCACATGCTGGACCAAGTAGACCGCCATTCCAGCAGCAAGGTCCTGTAGCCACAAAATCTGAGCCCTCATTGGAGGATTTGGTGAAACAGTTGGCCACTAATAACATCCAGTTTCAACAGAGAACTGAAACCACCATTCAGAACTTGGAGACTCAAATTGGTCAACTTGCCACATCAATTCATGAATTAAAGTCACGGGGTTACGGCCAATTACCCTCTCAAACCACTCCAAACCCTAGAGGCAATGTTAGTGCTATAGCTTTACGCAGCTGGTAAGCAAATCAATGGACCAAAGGCCAGATAATTCCAGATTCTACCCTTGACCGGAGAAACAAGATTCTACAGAACTTCAAGTTCTGCGGCTAATTCGAATCTCAGTAACAAATTCAGCGAACAAATGATCCTACAACGACCAAGCGGAAAACCGGATCAAATCGGCAATTGTGACGAAAATTCGATGCAATGAGAAAAGTGAGCATCCAAAAGTCGAGGTTCCAACATTCCTCTTCCTTTTCCCAACCGAATGATACGAATGAGGCATATGGTTGAAACCGACTTGGATAAGGAAATTATGGAGACTTTCAGAAGGTTGAGGTGAATATACCTCTCTTGGAGGCAATTAAACAAATCCCCAAGTATGCCAAGTTCTTGAAAGAGATGTGCACCCATAAGAGGAAGCTAAAGGGCACTGAAAAAGTGAGTATGGGGAGAAATGTTTCTGCTTTGATTCAGCCCAACCTGCCTCCCAAATGCAAGGATCCCAGCACTTTTACCATCCCTTGCACCATAGGGCACCAACAGTTCACTCATGCCTTGCTAGACTTGGGAGCCTCCATCAATGTAATGCCAAAGTCGCTTTACACTTCCTTGCATATGGGAGAGCTAAAACCTACCGGCATTGTCATTCAGTTAGCAAATCGGAGCACTGCACAACCTGCGGGAGTGTTGGAGGACGTTCTGGTTCGGGTACATAATTTAATATTCCCAGCTGATTTTTATGTGTTGAATATGGAAGATGAATCTGCCTCTTCCCCACCCCCATTGATCTTAGGTAGGCCATTTTTGAAAACTGCTAAAACTAAGATTGATGTGCATTCTTAGACCCTTTCCATGGAATTTGGTGATGATATCATTCAGTTTAACATTTTTGATGCCATGAAATACCCTTTAGAGGATCATTACTGCTTTTCATTTTGATGTCATTGATTTCTTGGTTGATGATATGCATGCTGATATGTTGGCGAGTTTCTGAAATTGTAGGATACACCGATAGCATAGCTTGTGATACTTGTTACGCCGCTTGGACTTTTTGGTTGTAAACCCACTACAATGTGTGCGGCTTTGTCTTGAGATTTCTACATACTTATCATGTCTTTGTTGTTAATTCTGTGACATTGATGATTCCGCTTTACATTATTAATGGCAATGATGTTGTTATGAATGATGTTATCATTCATCCTGGCGCTAAGTGTGATTATTTTGATTCCATAGGATATGATGATGTTGTTTTGCAAGATTGTGCCACAGCTTGCGGTGCAGTGCAATCACGAGAATTTAGCAGATTTAGTTTCGGTTCCAAAACTAGTACCGTCAGTCCAAAGAACCACCCTCAATTGAACTTAAACCCTTGCCCGAGCATTTGAAGTATGCATTCTTGGAAGAGGATGAGAAGCTCCGGTGATAATGGCCAAACACCTCCAACCCGAGCAAGAAACCGCAGTTATTGGAAGTCTTGAAGCAACACAAAAGGGCAATTGGTTGGACACTTGCGTACATTCACAGTATTAACCCCTCCACATGCATGCACGAGGATATTACTTGAGGAGGAAACTAAACCGGTGAGACAACCCCGCAGGAGACTGAATCCTCTCATTCTAGATGTGGTGAAAAAGAAGTGACCAAGCTACTGCAGTGGCATTATCTATCCCATCTCCGACAAAGAAGTGGGTGAGCCGGTGCAAGTAGTTCCAAAGAAATGCAGGGTGACCGTTGTGGCCAACCGTAAGAATGAGCTCATTCCAACGGTGGAGAGTCCGCATTGACTACGGACGTCTCAACCAAGCCACTCGGAAAGATCATTACCCCCTTCCGTTCATTGATCAGATGCTGGAACGGTTGGCTGGTAAGTCCCATTATTGCTTTTTAGATTGCTACAATTGATACTTCCAAATCCACATTGCACCGGAGGATCATGAGAAGACCACATTTACTTGTCCCTTCGTCACCTTTGCTTACGAGACGGATGCCCTTCGGCCTCTGCAATGCCCACAGTACCTTCCAACGGTGCATGGTGAGCATATTTTTACGATTTCTTAGAGGAGTGCATGGAGGTATTTATGGATGACTTTACTGTCTATGGTTCTTCTTTTGATTCATGTTTAGCCAAACCTATCTAGAGTATTGCAAAGATGCATTGAGACTAACCTTGTGCTAAATTTTGAGAAATGCCATTTTATGGTAGAACAGGTATAGTTTTAGGCCATGTAGTATCCAAGAAGGGCATTGAGGTAGATCCCTGCCAAGATTAATGTAATTACTTGTCTATCTTACCCCACATGCGTGCGGGAAGTGCGTTCTTTTCTTGGTCATGCAGGTTTCTACAGCGCTTCATTGCCGACTTGAGAAGATTGCTCTTCCACTTTCCCGCCATTCTGAGAAAGATGTGGAGTTCAATTTTGATGACAAGTGCAAGGCGACTTTCAACCACTTGAAGCAAGCCTTGACTAGTACCCCTATCATCCGGCCACCGACATTTGGACATTGCCATTTGAGTTAATGTGTGATGCTTTTAACTATGCAGAGGAGCAGTCTTGGCACAGAGTGGGGAAAGCTTCTCATGTGATATACTATGCTTCCAGAACTCTAGATCTTTGCTCGTGCCAACTATACCACAACCGAAAAAGAACTTTTAGCCATTGTTTTTGCTTTGGATAAGTTTAGATCATATTTGCTTGGTTCTAAGGTTGTTGTGTTTGCGATCATGCGGCCTCACGAAGTTCCTTTTGAAGAAGCCGATGCAAAGCCCCGACTAATAAGATGGATGCTCTTTGCTCCAAGAGTTTCACATAGAGATCCGTGACAAGAGTGGAGCAGAGAACCTAGTGGCGAGATCATTTGAGCCGCATTGAAAGGGATTGAGATCCCTTCCCCTGTACGGGACTCCTTCCCGGATGAGCAAATTATGCGATTTGCAAGGTAAGAACACCTTCCCTTGGTTTGCCGATATGGTGAATTTCTTGGTTGCTATGCTTTTTCCCTCACATTTCACTCGTGCACAAATTTATAAACTTAAGAGTGAATCAAAATATTATGTGTGGGATGATCCATATCTGTGGCGATTTTGTAGTGACCAAATTATTAGGCGATGTGTGCCTAATCAAGAGTTTCATTACTGATTAGCTTTTGTCATGCATTTGCATGTGGTGGACATTTTGGGCCTCAACGCGTACGACTAGGAAAGTTTTAGACTACGGTTTATATTGGCCTACCTTGTTTCATGATGCATATTTGTTCTGTAAGTCTTGTGAACGAAGGTCGAGAACAGGGAACATTTCTCGCAGAATGAGATGCCCCAAAGACACCTCTTGTATTGTGAAATCTTTGACGTATGGGGTATTGATTTCATGGGACCTTTCCTGTTTCCTTTGGTTATGTTTACATTTTGCTAGCTGTTGATTATGTATCAAAATGGGTGGAGGCTAAAGCCACTCGGACTGATGATTCCAAAGTTGTTGTGGATTTTGTTAGATCACAGATTTTCTGTAGGTTTGGAATCCCGAGAGCTATCATCAGTGATCAAGGCACCCATTTCTGTAATCGGAGCATGGAGGGATTGATGAGGAAATATGGCGTGTTGCATAAAGTTTCTACACCTTACCATCCCCAGACTAATGGTCAAGCCGAGGTCTCCAATAGAGAGATCAAGCGCATACTTGAAAAAACAGTCCAACCTAATCGGAAGGATTGGAGCATGAGGCTTGAGGATGCTCTTTGGGCTTACCGGACCGCTTACAAAACTCCAATCGAGATGTCTCCATATCGGATAGTCTATGGTAAGGCATGCCACTTACCAGTAGAAATTGAGCACAAAGCATATTGGTGTGAAGCAATGCAACATGAATTTGGCCTGAGGCGGCATAGAGCGGAAGTTGCGATTCTGAGGAATTGGAAGAGATCCGCCTAGATGCCTATGAGAGCTCCCGACTCTACAAAGAAAAGACTAAAGCCTTCCATGATAAGTTTATTCTTCGGAAGGAGTTTTCAGTTGGGCAAAAAGTTCTCTTGTTTAATTCTCGCCTTAAGTTGATGCCTGGTAAATTACGGTCTAGGTGGGACGGTCCGTTTGTTGTCACTAACATTTTTCCTCATGGTGCAGTGGAAATTAAGAGTGAAGCCACCAACAAAGTGTTCAAAGTTAATGGTCACCGCCTCAAAAATTTTTATGAAGGAGCTCAAGAGAACCTCGTGGAGGAAGTTCAACTGCAGGATGCCCTCTACCATGATTGATCACTACTGTGTTGAAAAAAAAAAAAGAGAAAAAAAGAGAAGAAAAGAGAAAAAAAAAAAAAAAAGCCACGATTAATGTCAATTGCCAGAGATTGAATCATTATTGGGGAGGACCCATCGCTCGTGCAAAATCTTCAATCACGCTGGCTAAGGACATTAAAAGTAGCGCTTCTTGGGAGGCAACCCAAGTTTTCTAACTCTTTCATCTTTCAACTTTGATTTATTTGCAATCACAGGAATCGAGACAGAAAATCGGTGCCAAGTGAGAAAATCTATCAGAGTTTGATTTTTCTGTCTTAATTTTGTTTATTTTTCGTTGACAGATGATTTTTCACAGGTTAAATGGCGGATAACGGTACTCGTGAAAATCTTTTTCGGTCCCTTGATTACCCACAAACACCGAAATCATACATAATTTTACTCAATTTTTTTCTCTCTCTTTCTTCTTTCTTTCGAAATGGATAATCGACTTTTAATCTCCATAAGCAATTCCCTTCTCTCCCTCAAAATGCTTTAACTAACATTTATTGTGCAAGGTTTGAGAGATTAAGGATGCTTATGCACAAAGGCATCCACTGCGGATATACGCTGTTGATCGAAGCAAAGGTCCGACTCGTAGGTGAATTTTCTCGACGCTCTTGTTTCATATATGCCAGGGCTAGGCAAAAGTTCATATGCAAAGAAGAGAAGAGCAAAAAGGTTACGGTCTGCTATAAATGTGCAAGATGGACTGTAACACAAAATGCAAATCAATTGGAATGACGTCTATAAACCGAGATGATAAAATTAACTTCATAAAGGATGGCATGAGTAAGGAGTCTTTAGATAACATTCTATTGACTCTTGAGACGCATCCTAGTGGAGATGTGCAGAGAGTACTTCTCGATTTATGGCCAATATTCCAAGATGAACATGAGCGTTATAGTCTCGGGAATCTGACTCAAAAAGACCCTGTTTGCCAATTTTTAAGAAAATTGGATGGGAAGCCGACCATCGGCCCATAGAGAGCTTCAAGACGTTAATGTACGTAAAACCACAGGAAAATGTGAGCCACAATCACACCTCCTGTAAGTATTTTTTTTATTGTTTATTAAAAAAAAATTCAAAAAAAAAAAATTTCAAAAATAAAAAATTCAAAAAAAAAAAAATCGAAAAAAAAAAAATTAGCCGTATTTTTTGAAATATGTGTTGCATATTTTCAAACTTCTTCTGACACATATAGATTAGCCTTTTATCTTTGTCATATAGCTATTATCATTTACGTGTTTATTTTTCAAACTTATCTCGACACCTTGCAGATCTACCCCTCCTTTATAGGTGTAATTATTACCTTTGAGTTTTGATGCCTTTAAATAATGCACTTTGCTCTCTTGAGATCATTGATAAGGAGAGAGTACAAAAAAACAAAAAAAAAAAATGGAAGCCACTTGATTCGTCGGATCAAGAGTGTTTGTGTCTTTTGTGGATCTAATCACAGGAAAGATAAAGAGTTTGTAAATATTGCACACCATCTTGGTCGAGTGCTAGTGAGAGAGAAATCCATTTAGTTTATGGAGGAGGTAGTCTTTGGTTAATGGGTTGTGTAGCGACTGCAGCACATTTAGGAGGTGGCAAAGTCCTTGGTGTCATTCCCGATCCTTTATCTACCAAAGAAGCCCATTGGAAAAACATTAGGGGATGAAGTAATGGTATTTTGCATGCACCAACGCATGAACATTATGATAGCAAATGCCGATGCCTTTATTGCCCTACCTGGTGGTTTTGAAACTTTGGAAGAACTCTTTCAAATTACATCCACAGTCACGTGAGAACTTTCACCAAAAACCCATAGGTATATTAAATGTTAATGGTTTTTATGACAGTTTGTTTTGTTTTCTTGATCATCTTTGTAGAAAAAAGGTTCATCTCACAAGCGACACGTCAAAGTCTTGTAATCGCTGCAACTCCTGAACAATTGCTCGATCAACTCAATGCATTTGTACCACAACGTGATCCAAGCAATGGCTCCACCGAATTGGGAACAAGGCGTGATGAGGAAAAAGCAAAAACTTGATTTGACTTTGTCTTTGTGAATTTTTGTTTTCTCTTATAGTTTTAGTCTTTTGTAATTTTTCTTATTTCAGGCCCGATTTGCAGTTTTCTGGTAAGACCTTCTACACTCTACCTATCTTTATTTTGACATTGGGGACAATGTCTTTAATTAGTTGGGGGGAGGGATAGTTGACATTACCATGTACATAGTTTAGTTAAAAAAAAAAGCTAATCTTTATTGTTACTAACTTTTTAGATGTATGATGGCAGAGTAAGGAGTAGTTTTGCTCTTGAGACGCATCTTAACTTGCATTTCATAATAGGTCTTAAATCATCTTTGTTCTTGTATATATATTTAAAAAAAAAAAACACACACACACACACAATTTTGATCTTTTCAATTGATTTTGATACAAGCATGTGCTGAATCTGAGCTTAATTGATGATAAAAGTATGCAAAACAGTTCTGATTGAATCATTTTCATAATATACATGTGTATATGATTGTGGATATTAGGAAGAAGGCATGGTTGAATTGAGTGAATGTTTCATACCTTTGTGAGTTTTGGGCTTTTCCAAGTTTGATACTTACACTTGGTTATTTTCTTTCATGAGTGATGTCAATTATGAATTTATTTTCTAGAACTTGCATTGAATCGATTTGAGATTACATTGGTCTGTATGTTGCATGAAAATGACAAAGGCATTTTTTTTTCTTAACTTAGCTGCTTTGGCCAAATAAACCTACCTTGCATTTATCCAATTATTAACTCCCTCTAAACCTATTTGCCTATTCTTTGTTCTTAGCTCATTACAAGCTTTGAGTGAAAAACCATGTTTTACCTTACCTTAGGGAATGGGAGAGCATTGATTTTCTTATTGGAGGAGTTCTTTTGCTTGCAATGATTTAAGTGTGGGAGAATTGGTGTGCTGATACGAAATGCTTGGTACAAAAAACAAAAAACAAAAAAAAAGAGAAAAAAAGAAAGAAAAAAAAAAGAATAGAAAAAGGAAGGAATGTGTGAAGAGAATGAGCATTTTATGGTTTTGAGTAAAAAAGTTTATTCTTTCTACTTGAATTACTCCTCAATGCTCTTTTATTCTCTTTGGTTTTAACCTGCTATTATCTATATTGTTCCCTTCCTTCACCTTATAAGTTCCATTACAACCTTTTTGAAAGACCTCTTGATTTTTGCAATTTATTTGATCTAAGTAGTGGAGAATTGATGTATATGCAAGCCTATGGTAAAATACTTTCATAATTTGGTGAGTTGAGCGTAAACAGTTAACCTAAACACCTTGTGTGATTTGAGTGACACTTGTGAAGAATTTTACTCAATCTGAACATGCCTATTTCTGATTAAAGCATGATTATGCTATACTTTATTCTCAATTGATTTGATTCAACTATTCTTTGTTAAGCATACTTGACTTATTAATTATGGTTTATATTTGATACAATGCTTGTATTTAAAAATTAGTTGAATTGATTAAATAAAATATTACATGTTTGTGGGTATCATCCTGGTAAACCCTCACGAGACTATAACTCGTCCACTAGGGACACCTAGGGGTTTAAAGGCTTGTGGCACATGCTAAGTGCCATCGTGTTTTCCTACGGAAGTGGATTAGATTAGGTACAATCAGTTTTTATGTTTTTAGTTTAATAATATGATGTTTCTTGTTTTTCTTTAGTTTCGTTGTTATGTGTTTTGCCCAGAGTACAAAAGCTTAAGTGTGGGGAATTTGATCAATCAATTTGAGACACTTATGTTAGCTTTGTATTAGGCATTATTAGATGTTTATTGTGCCCAATATTAGTACTTTAGATGAGTTTAATGTTGTTGGGCTTCATTGGGCTTTAATGCAAATATTGAATAATTTTCGGATTTTGATGCATTTTGACCTTTCTTCCTTGGTTAGGTCATAACTTGGGACTCGGTGATCCAATTGAGGTGATCTTGGTGTCTTTGGAAAGCTAAGACAATGATCTACAAGTTTCATGAAGAACTCAAGAGCTGGATCGGAATGCTAAGGGTCCAAAATATCCCTGCAATGCAGAGTGGGTTTGCTGTCACGGAACCATCTGGGCAGTATGTACATATTGGACTATATAGTGGGTTATAGGCCTCCTCTTGGGCTGAAACTTGGTCACTTGAAAGATAAGACCCATATCTCCAACTTCAATGAAGACCATTTTGTCAATAGATGTCGTTTTAGGCATGCTTCAGAAGCTACAAGTTGGTCTGAATTTGGAAACACGTTCTTCCAACCTAACTTGAGGTAGGTGAAGTGTTTTTGGCATTTTACGGAGTTCTAAAAGTCCAAATGACATGATTCAAATTGGAGATTTTCAAGGAGACAACTGGCTACAACTTTGATGAGACATCCAAGCCAAAATGCACCGTCTAGGTGATGAATTTGAAGCCAGAAGTCGGATAAGAGTTGTTGACTAAAAGCCACCAACCATACACCAACCCACCTACCATGCACCAACCCACCAACCATGCATCAAGCTTCCATTTTTGACAAATTTCAGATTCTTATAGCTTGTATTCAGATTATGTACATGTACAAATTGGCTTCTAGGATTAGTATAAATAGACCCAACCTCTTTGTATTAGAGGCATTCAATTTTAGAAGTAAGTTTCAAGAAAGTTTAAGTATTTGTGAGAGTTTTCTTTCTCTTCTTCTCCATTCTCTTTGCAATTTCGTTTTTGTTCTTTAAATTCTGAGTTCTTCCTTCCCATCCATGGAAGGCTAGGCTCTCATAATCAATCCAAGGGATTAGCCATCTTGTTGTTTAATTTGGAGATCTTGGTTTACTTGTTCATATTGCTTAATTGTTATTCAAGTTTCTCTTCTTCCTCTTTTGATTTTTATCTAGATTAAATTGCTTAATTTGATTTAGATGTTGATGTGGTAATAGCTTTATTATCATGTATTCAAAGAGGATCATAAAGATTAAACAATGTATTAAAGCTTTTTGATAGATTGTTTAGCTTGGTTAAATTCTAGATCTTAAGTTAATCTATGTTGGATGGTGCTTACTTTATCTAACCTTGGTTAATCAAATCCTAGATGCTTATCTAGTAAAGAATTCTTGGATCATGTTAAGGCTTCTTGATGTGATCTAAGGCCAAGAACTTGGTTAGCAATTAAGTGAATTCCTTGTGATCAATGATGAGTTAAACTCAAGATCGGTAAATTTCCTTGGATTGGTTGTTTCTTTATATTTGTTTACAACTTTGAATCTCCTACTTTTATTAATCTTGTTAATCAACAACAAAACCCCCCCCCTTTTCTAATTATCTTGATCTAATTAAATCTTTGTTTTTGGATCCTTGAGAGACGATTCGGTTCATTCTCTATACTACAAATTAGTTTGTGAACCGGTTATTTTATTTGATAGGTCTCGACATCCTCTTGTCAACCCTCTCGATTGATCTTCGTTAAAAAGAACTTCTTGCCGGAGATGTAGATGTTTTGATGAAACACATGAGATAGATGGCAGTTGAGAGAGTCAACTGATGGGTATCTAGCACCCACGGAGGCTGAAGACTCAAGATATCTTGGTTTAAAAGTTGAAAGCTCATTTGTACATTTTCTATTGATCTTCGATTAGAAGAATTTCTAGGCCAAGTTGTAGATGTTTTGACGAAACTCATGAGTTAGATGGCAGTTGAGAGTGTCAACAGATGTAGATCAAGAACCCAAAGGGGCTGTAGACTCAAGATAACATGGTTTAAAACATGAAAGCTTATTTGTACCTTTTCGGTTGATTTTCGTTCAAAAGAACTTGTAGCCCAAGTTGTAGATGTTTTGATGAAACACATGAGTTAGAAGGCAGTTGTAAGAGTCAACAGATGTGTATCAAGCTACCACGGAGGCTGAAGACTCAACATATCTTGGTTTTAAAGTTCAAAGCTCATTTGGACCTTTTCGATTGATCTTCGTTAAAAAGAACTTCTAGCAAGAGATGTAGATGTTGTGATGAAACACATGAGTTAAATGGCAGTTGAGAGAGTCAACAGATGTGTTCAAGCTACCACGGAGGCTGAAGACTCAACATATCTTGGTTTTAAAGTTGAAAGCTCATTTGGACCTTGTCGGTTGATCTTCGTTAAAAAGAACTTCTAGCCGGAGATGTAAATGTTTTGATGAAATACATTCGTTAGATGGTAGCAGAGAGAGTCAACATATGTGTATCAAGCACCCACGGAGGCCGAAGACTCAACATATCTTGGTTTTAAAGTTGAAAGCTCATTTGGACCTTTTCGATTGATCTTCGTTATAAAGAACTTCTAGCCGAAGATGTAGATGTTTTGATGAAACACATGAGTTAGATGGCAGTTGAGCGAGTCAACAGATGTGTATCTAGCACCGACGGAGGCAAAAGACTGAAGATATGTTGGTTTAAAAGTTGAAAGCTCATTTGTACCTTTTCTGTTGATCGTCGTTCAGAAGAACTTGTAGCCCAAGTTGTAGATGTTTTGATGAAACTCATAAGTTAGATGGTAGTTAAGAGTGTCAACAGATGTGGATCAAGAACCCACGGAGGCTGAAGACTCAAGATATACAGGTTGAAAAGTTGAAAGCTCATTTGGTCCTTTTCGATTGATTTCGTTGAAAAGAACTTCTGGCCGAAGATGCAGATGTTTTGATGAAACACATGAGTTAGATGGCAGTTGAGAGAGTCAACAGATGTGTATCAAGCTACCACGGAGGCTGAAGACTCAACATATCTTAGTTTTAAAGTTGAAAGCTCATTTGGACCTTTTCGATTGATCTTCGTTAAAAAGAAGTTCTAGCCGAAGATGTAGATGTTTTGATGAAACACATGAGAGATGGCAGTTGAGCGAGTCAACAGATGTGTATCTAGCACCCAAGGAGGCAGATGACTGAAGATATGTTGGTTTAAAAGTTGAAAGCTCATTTGTACCTTTTCTGTTGATCATTATTCAAAAGAACTTGTAGCCCAAGTTGTAGATGTTTTGATGAAACTCTTGAGTTAGATGGTAGTTAAGAGTGTCAACAGATGTGGATCAAGAACCCACGGAGGCTGAAGACTCAAGATATACAGGTTGAAAAGTTGAAAGCTCATTTGGTCCTTTTCGATTGATTTCGTTGAAAAGAACTTCTGGCCGAAGATGCAGATGTTTTGATGAAACACATGAGTTAGATGGCAGTTGAGAGAGTCAACAGATGTGTATCAAGCTACCACGGAGGCTGAAGACTCAACATATCTTAGTTTTAAAGTTGAACGCTCATTTGGACCTTTTCGATTGATCCTCGTTAAAAAGAAGTTCTAGCCAGAGATGTAGATGTTTTGATGAAACACATGAGTTAGATGGCAATTGAGAGAGTCAACAGATGTGTTAAGCTACCACAGAGGCTGAAGACTCAACATATCTTGGTTTTAAAGTTGAAAGCTCATTTGGACCTTTTCGAATGATCTTCGTTAAGAAGAACTTCTAGCCAGAGATGTAGATGCTTTGACGAAACACGAGTTAGATGGCAGTTGAGATAGTCAACAGACGTGTATCAAGCTACCTCGGAGGCTGAAGACTCAACATATGTTGGTTTTAAAGTTGAAAGCTCATTTAGACCTTTTCGATTGATCTTCGTTAAAAAGAACTTCTAGCCGGAGATGAAGATGTTTTGTTGAAAAACATGAGTTAGATGGTAGCTGGGAGAGTCAACACATGTGTATCAAGCGCCCACGGAGGCTGAAGACTCAACATATCTTGGTTTTAAAGTTGAAAGCTCATTGGGACCTTTTCGATTGATCTTCATTTAAATGAACTTCTAGCCGGAGATGTAGATGTTTTGATGAAACACATGAGTTAGCTGGCAGTCGAGAGAGTCAACAGATGTGTTCAAGCTACCACAGAGGCTGAAGACTCAACATATGTTGGTTTAAAAGTTGAAAGCTCATTTGCACCTTTTCTGTTGATCTTCATTCAAAAGAACTTGTTGCCCAAGTTGTAGATGTTTTGATGAAACTCATGAGTTAGATGGTAGTTAAGAGTGTCAACAGATATGGATCAAGAACCCACGAAGGCTGAAGACTCAAGATATCCTGGTTGAAAAGTTGAAAAATCATTTGTACCTTTTCGATTGATCTTCGTTAAAAAGAACTTCTAGCCAGAGATGTAGATGTTTTGACGAAACACATGAGTTAGATGGCAGTTGAGAGAGTCAACAGATGTGTATCAAGCTACCACAGAGGCTGAAGACTCAACATATCTTGGTTTTAAAGTTGAAAGCTCATTTAGACCTTTTCGATTGATCTTCGATAAAAAGAACTTCTAGCCGAATATGTAGGTGTTTTGATGAAACACATGAGTTAGATGGTAGTTGAGAGAGTCAATAGATGTGTATCAAGCTACCACGGAGGCTGAAGACTCAACATATCTTAGTTTTAAAGTTGAAAGCTCATTTGGACCTTTTCCATTGATCTTCGTTAAAAAGAGCTTCTAGCCAGAGATGTAGATGTTTTGATGAAACACATGAGTTAGATGGCAATTGAGAGAGTCAACAGATGTGTTCAAGCTACCATGGAGGCTGAAGACTCAACATATCCTGGTTTTTGAGTTGAAAGCTCATTTGGACCTTTTCGATTGATTTTCGTTAAAAAGAACTTCTAGCCGGAGATGTAGATGTTTTAATGAAGCACATCAGTTAGATGGTAGCAGAGAGAGTCAACATATGTGAAACAAGCACCCACGGTGGCTGAAGACTCAACATCTTGGTTTTAAAGTTGAAAGCTCATTGGGACCTTATCGATTGATCTTTATTTAAATGAACTTCTAGCTGGAGATGTAGATGTTTTGATGAAACTCATGAATTAGCTGGCAGTTGAGAGAGTCAACCGATATGTATCTAGCACCCACGGAGGCTGAAGACTGAACATCTCTTGGATTTAAAGTTGAAAGCTCAATTGGACCATTTCAATTGATCTGCGTTAAAAAGAACTTCTAGCCGGAGATGTAGATGTTTTGATGAAACACATGAGTTAGATTGCAGTTGACAGAGTCAGCAGTTGTGTATCTAGCACCCCCAGAGGCAGAAGACTCAAGATATGTTGGTTTTCTATTGATCTTCGATTAGCAGAATTTCTAGGCCAAGTTGTAGGTGTTTTGACGAAACTCATGAGTTAGATGGTAGTTGAGAGTGTCAACAGATGTAGATCAAGAACCCAAAGAGGCTGTAGACTCAAGATAACTTGGTTTAAAACATCAAAGCTCATTTGTACCTTTTCGGTTGATCTTCGTTCAAAAGATCTTCTGGCCCAAGTTGTAGATGTTTTGATGAAACACATGAGTTAGATGGCAGATGAAAGAGTCAACAGATGTGTATCAAGCTACCGCGGAGGCTGAAGACTCAACATATCTTGGTTTTAAAGTTGAAAACACATTTGGAACTTGTCGATTGATCTTCGTTAAAAAGAACTTCTAGCCGGAGATGTAAATGATTTGATGAAATACATTCGTTAGATGGTAGCAGAGAGAGTCAACATATGTGTATCAAGCACCCACGGAGGCCGAAGACTCAACATATCTTGGTTTTAAATTTGAAAGCTCATTTGGACCTTTTCGATTGATCTTCGTTTAAAAGAACTTCTAGCCGATGATGTAGATGTTTTGATGAAACACATGAGTCAGATGGCAGTTGAAAGAGTCAACAGATGTGTATCAAGCTACCACGGAGGCTGAAGACTCAACATATCTTAGTTTTAAAGTTGAAAGCTCATTTGGACCTTTTCCATTGATCTTCGTTAAAAAGAGCTTCTAGCCAGAGATGTAGATGTTTTGATGAAACACATGAGTTAGATGGCAATTGAGAGAGTCAACAGATGTGTTCAAGCTACCACGGAGGCTGAAGACTCAACATATCTTAGTTTTAAAGTTGAAAGCTCATTTGTACATTTTCTATTGATCTTCGATTAGCAGAATTTCTAGGCCAAGTTGTAGATGTTTTGACGAAACTCATGAGTTAGATGGTAGTTGAGAGTGTCAACAGATGTAGATGAAGAACCCAAAGAGGCTGTAGACTCAAGATAACTTGGTTTAAAACATGAAAGCTCATTTGTACCTTTTCGGTTGATCTTCGTTCAAAAGATCTTCTGGCCCAAATTGTAGATGTTTTGATGAAACACATGAGTTAGATGGCAGTTGAAAGAGTCAACAGATGTGTATCAAGCTACCGCGGAGGCTGAAGACTCAACATATCTTGGTTTTAAAGTTGAAAGCTCATTTGGACCTTTTCGATTGATCTTCGTTAAAAAGAACTTCTAGCCGGAGATGTAAATGATTTGATGAAATACATTCGTTAGATGGTAGCAGAGAGAGTCAACATATGTGTATCAAGCACCCACGGAGGCCGAAGACTCAACATATCTTGGTTTTAAAGTTGAAAGCTCATTTGGACCTTTTCGATTGATCTTCGTTCAAAAGAACTTGTAGCCGATGATGTAGATGTTTTGATGAAACACATGAGTTAGATGGCAGTTGAAAGAGTCAACAGATGTGTATCAAGCTACCACGAAGGCTGAAGACTCAACATATCTTGGTTTTAAAGTTGAAAGCTCATTTGGACCTTTTCGATTGATCTTCGTTAAAAAGAACTTCTAGCCGAAGATGTAGATGTTTTGATGAAACACATGAGTTAGATGGCAGTTGAGCGAGTCAACAGATGTGTATCTAGCACCGACGGAGGCAAAAGACTGAAGATATGTTGGTTTAAAAGTTGAAAGCTCATTTGTACCTTTTCTGTTGATCGTCGTTCAAAAGAACTTGTAGCCCAAGTTGTAGATGTTTTGATGAAACTCATAAGTTAGATGGTAGTTAAGAGTGTCAACAGATGTGGATCAAGAACCCACGGAGGCTGATGAATGAAGATATCCTGGTTGAACAGTTGAAAACTCATTTGGACCTTTTCGATTGATCTTCGTTAAAAAGAACTTCTAGCCGAATACGTAGGTGTTTTGATGAAACACATGAGTTCGATAGTAGTTGAGAGAGTTAACAGATGTGTTCAAGCTACCACAGAGGCTAAAGAC
Source organism: Styphnolobium japonicum (assembly GCA_023212625.1). Taxonomy (NCBI): domain Eukaryota; kingdom Viridiplantae; phylum Streptophyta; class Magnoliopsida; order Fabales; family Fabaceae; genus Styphnolobium; species Styphnolobium japonicum. Next base: position 17,203,560 of record JALBWW010000013.1, read on the forward strand.
TCAACATATGTTGGTTTAAAAGTTGAAAGCTCATTTGGACCTTTTCGATTGATTTTCGTTAAAAAGATCTTCTAGCCAGAGATGTAGTTGTTTTGATGAAAAACATGAGTTAGATGGTAGCTGGGAGAGTCAACATATGTGTATCAGTCACCCACGGAGGCTGAAGACTCAACATATCTTGGTTTTAAAGTTGAAAGCTCATTTGGACCTTTTCGATTGATCATCGTTAAAATGAACCTCTAGCCAGAGATGTAGATGTTTTGATGAAACACATGAGTTAGATGGCAGTCGAGAGAGTTAACAGATGTGTTCAAGCTACCACAGAGGCTGAAGACTCAACATATGTTGGTTTAAAAGTTGAAAGCTCATTTGCACCTTTTCTGTTGATCTTCGTTCAAAAGAACTTGTTGCCCAAGTTGTATATGTTTTGATGAAACTCATGAGTTAGATGGTAGTTAAGAGTGTCAACAGATATGGATCAAGAACCCACAAAGGCTGAAGACTCAAGATATCCTGGTTGAAAAGTTGAAAACTCATTTGGACCTTTTCGATTGATCTTCGTTAAAAAGAACTTCTAGCCGAATATGTAGGTGTTTTGATGAAACACATGAGTTAGATGGCAGTCGAGAGAGTTAACAGATGTGTTCAAGCTACCACAGAGGCTCAAGACTCAACATATGTTGGTTTAAAGGTTGAAAGCTCATTTGCACCTTTTCTGTTGATCTTCGTTCAAAAGAACTTGTTGCCCAAGTTGTATATGTTTTGATGAAACTCATGAGTTAGATGGTAGTTAAGAGTGTCAACAGATATGGATCAAGAACCCACAAAGGCTGAAGACTCAAGATATCCTGGTTGAAAAGATGAAAACTCATTTGGGCCTTTTCGATTGATCTTCGTTAAAAAGAACTTCTAGCCGAATATGTAGGTGTTTTGATGAAACACATGAGTTAGATGGTAGTTGAGAGAGTCAACAGATGTGTATCAAGCTACCACGGAGGCTGAAGACTCAACATATCTTAGTTTTAAAGTTGAAAGCTCATTTGGACCTTTTCCATTGATCTTCGTTAAAAAGAGCTTCTAGCCAGAGATGTAGATGTTTTGATGAAACACATGAGTTAGATGGCAATTGAGAGAGTCAACAGATGTGTTCAAGCTACCACGGACGCTGAAGACTCAACATATCTTGGTTTTAAAGTTGAAAGCTCATTTGGACCTTTTCGATTGATTTTCGTTAAAAAGAACTTCTAGCCGAAGATGTAGTTGTTTTGATGAAAAACATGAGTTAGATGGTAGCTGGGAGAGTCAACATATGTGTATCAGTCACCCACGGAGGCTGAAGACTCAACATATCTTGGTTTTAAAGTTGAAAGCTCATTTGGACCTTTTCGATTGATCATCGTTAAAATGAACCTCTAGCCAGAGATGTAGATGTTTTGATGAAACACATGAGTTAGATGGCAGTCGAGAGAGTTAACAGATGTGTTCAAGCTACCACAGAGGCTGAAGACACAACATATGTTGGTTTAAAAGTTGAAAGCTCATTTGCACCTTTTCTGTTGATCTTCGTTCAAAAGAACTTGTTGCCCAAGTTGTATATGTTTTGATGAAACTCATGAGTTAGATGGTAGTTAAGAGTGTCAACAGATATGGATCAAGAACCCACAAAGGCTGAAGACTCAAGATATCCTGGTTGAAAAGTTGAAAACTCATTTGGACCTTTTCGATTGATCTTCGTTAAAAAGAACTTCTAGCCGAATATGTAGGTGTTTTGATGAAACACATGAGTTAGATGGCAGTCGAGAGAGTTAACAGATGTGTTCAAGCTACCACTGAGGCTCAAGACTCAACATATGTTGGTTTAAAGGTTGAAAGCTCATTTGCACCTTTTCTGTTGATCTTCGTTCAAAAGAACTTGTTGCCCAAGTTGTATATGTTTTGATGAAACTCATGAGTTAGATGGTAGTTAAGAGTGTCAACAGATATGGATCAAGAACCCACAAAGGCTGAAGACTCAAGATATCCTGGTTGAAAAGATGAAAACTCATTTGGGCCTTTTCGATTGATCTTCGTTAAAAAGAACTTCTAGCCGAATATGTAGGTGTTTTGATGAAACACATGAGTTAGATGGTAGTTGAGAGAGTCAACAGATGTGTATCAAGCTACCACGGAGGCTGAAGACTCAACATATCTTAGTTTTAAAGTTGAAAGCTCATTTGGACCTTTTCCATTGATCTTCGTTAAAAAGAGCTTCTAGCCAGAGATGTAGATGTTTTGATGAAACACATGAGTTAGATGGCAGTCGAGAGAGTTAACAGACGTGTTCAAGCTACCACAAAGGCTAAAGACTCAACATATGTTGGTTTAAAAGTTGAAAGCTCATTTGCACCTTTTCTGTTGATCTTCGTTCAAAAGAACTTGTTGCCCAAGTTGTAGATGTTTTGATGAAACTCATGAGTTAGATGGTAGTTAAGAGTGTCAACAGATATGGATCAAGAACCCACAAAGGCTGAAGACTCAAGATATCCTGATTGAAAAGTTGAAAACTCATTTGGACCTTTTCGATTGATCATCGTTAAAATGAACCTCTAGCCAGAGATGTAGATGTTTTGATGAAACACATGAGTTAGATGGCAGTCGAGAGAGTTAACAGATGTGTTCAAGCTACCACAGAGGCTGAAGACTCAACATATGTTGGTTTAAAAGTTGAAAGCTCATTTGCACCTTTTCTGTTGATCTTCGTTCAAAAGAACTTGTTGCCCAAGTTGTATATGTTTTGATGAAACTCATGAGTTAGATGGTAGTTAAGAGTGTCAACAGATATGGATCAAGAACCCACAAAGGCTGAAGACTCAAGATATCCTGGTTGAAAAGTTGAAAACTCATTTGGACCTTTTCCATTGATCTTCGTTAAAAAGAACTTCTAGCCGAATATGTAGGTGTTTTGATGAAACACATGAGTTAGATGGCAGTCGAGAGAGTTAACAGATGTGTTCAAGCTACCACAGAGGCTCAAGACTCAACATATGTTGGTTTAAAGGTTGAAAGCTCATTTGCACCTTTTCTGTTGATCTTCGTTCAAAAGAACTTGTTGCCCAAGTTGTATATGTTTTGATGAAACTCATGAGTTAGATGGTAGTTAAGAGTGTCAACAGATATGGATCAAGAACCCACAAAGGCTGAAGACTCAAGATATCCTGGTTGAAAAGATGAAAACTCATTTGGGCCTTTTCGATTGATCTTCGTTAAAAAGAACTTCTAGCCGAATATGTAGGTGTTTTGATGAAACACATGAGTTAGATGGTAGTTGAGAGAGTCAACAGATGTGTATCAAGCTACCACGGAGGCTGAAGACTCAACATATCTTAGTTTTAAAGTTGAAAGCTCATTTGGACCTTTTCCATTGATCTTCGTTACAAAGAGCTTCTAGCCAGAGATGTAGATGTTTTGATGAAACACATGAGTTAGATGGCAATTGAGAGACTCAACAGATGTGTTCAAGCTACCACGGACGCTGAAGACTCAACATATCTTGGTTTAAAAGTTGAAAGTTCATTTGGACCTTTTCGATTGATTTTCGTTAAAAAGAACTTCTAGCCAGAGATGTAGTTGTTTTGATGAAAAACATGAGTTAGATGGTAGCTGGGAGAGTCAACATATGTGTATCAGTCACCCACGGAGGCTGAAGACTCAACATATCTTGGTTTTAAAGTTGAAAGCTCATTTGGACCTTTTCGATTGATCATCGTTAAAATGAACCTCTAGCCAGAGATGTAGATGTTTTGATGAAACACATGAGTTAGATGGCAGTCGAGAGAGTTAACAGATGTGTTCAAGCTACCACAGAGGCTGAAGACTCAACATATGTTGGTTTAAAAGTTGAAAGCTCATTTGCACCTTTTCTGTTGATCTTCGTTCAAAAGAACTTGTTGCCCAAGTTGTATATGTTTTGATGAAACTCATGAGTTAGATGGTAGTTAAGAGTGTCAACAGATATGGATCAAGAACCCACAAAGGCTGAAGACTCAAGATATCCTGGTTGAAAAGTTGAAAACTCATTTGGACCTTTTCGATTGATCTTCGTTAAAAAGAACTTCTAGCCGAATATGTAGGTGTTTTGATGAAACACATGAGTTAGATGGCAGTCGAGAGAGTTAACAGATGTGTTCAAGCTACCACGGACGCTGAAGACTCAACATATCTTGGTTTTAAAGTTGAAAGCTCATTTGGACATTTTCGATTGATTTTCGTTAAAAAGAACTTCTAGCTGGAGATGTAGATGTTTTAATGAAGCACATGAGTTAGATGGTAGCAGAGAGATTCAACATATGTGAATCAAGCACCCACGGAGGCTGAAGACTCAACATATCTTGGTTTTAAAGTTGATAGCTCATTTGGACCTTTTCGATTGATCTTCATTAAAAAGAACTTCTAGCCGAAGATGTAGATGTTTTGATGAAACACATGAGTTAGATGGCAGTTGAGCGAGTCAACTGATGTGTATCTAGCACCGACGGAGGCAAAAGACTGAAGATATGTTGGTTTAAAAGTTGAAAGCTCATTTGTACCTTTTCTGTTGATCGTCGTTCAAAAGAACTTGTAGCCGAAGTTGTAGATGTTTTGACGAAACACATAAGTTAGATGGTAGTTAAGAGTGTCAACAGATGTGGACCAAGTTCCCACGGAGGTTGATGACTCAAGATATCCTGGTTGAAAAGTTGAAAGCTCATTTGGACCCTCTCGATTGATCATCGTTAAAAAGATCTTCTAGCCGGAGATGTAGATGTTTTGATGAAAAACATGAGTTAGATGGTAGCTGGGAGAGTCAACATATGTGTATCAGTCACCCACGGAGGCTGAAGACTCAACATATCTTGGTTTTAAAGTTGAAAGCTCATTTGGACCTTTTCGATTGATCATCGTTAAAATGAACCTCTAGCCAGAGATGTAGATGTTTTGATGAAACACATGAGTTAGATGGCAGTCGAGAGAGTTAACAGATGTGTTCAAGCTACCACAGAGGCTAAAGACTCAACATATGTTGGTTTAAAAGTTGAAAGCTCATTTGCACCTTTTCTGTTGATCTTCGTTCAAAAGAACTTGTTGCCCAAGTTGTATATGTTTTGAAGAAACTCATGAGTTAGATGGCAGTTAAGAGTGTCAACAGATATGGATCAAGAACCCACAAAGGCTGAAGACTCAAGATATCCTGGTTGAAAAGTTGAAAACTCATTTGGACCTTTTCGATTGATCTTCGTTAAAAAGAACTTCTAGCCGAATATGTAGGTGTTTTGATGAAACACATGAGTTAGATGGCAGTCGAGAGAGTTAACAGATGTGTTCAAGCTACCACAGAGGCTCAAGACTCAACATATGTTGGTTTAAAGGTTGAAAGCTCATTTGCACCTTTTACGGTGATCTTCGTTCAAAAGAACTTGTTGCCCAAGTTGTATATGTTTTGATGAAACTCATGAGTTAGATGGTAGTTAAGAGTGTCAACAGATATGGATCAAGAACCCACAAAGGCTGAAGACTCAAGATATCCTGGTTGAAAAGTTGAAAACTCATTTGGGCCTTTTCGATTGATCTTCGTTAAAAAGAACTTCTAGCCGAATATGTAGGTGTTTTGATGAAACACATGAGTTAGATGGTAGTTGAGAGAGTCAACAGATGTGTATCAAGCTACCACGGAGGCTGAAGAATCAACATATCTTAGTTTTAAAGTTGAAAGCTCATTTGGACCTTTTCCATTGATCTTCGTTACAAAGAGCTTCTAGCCAGAGATGTAGATGTTTTGATGAAACACATGAGTTAGATGGCAATTGAGAGAGTCAACAGATGTGTTCAAGCTACCACGGACGCTGAAGACTCAACATATCTTGGTTTTAAAGTTGAAAGCTCATTTGGACATTTTCGATTGATTTTCGTTAAAAAGAACTTCTAGCCGGAGATGTAGATGTTTTAATGAAGCACATGAGTTAGATGGTAGCAGAGAGATTCAACATATGTGAATCAAGCACCCACGGAGGCTGAAGACTCAACATATCTTGGTTTTAAAGTTGATAGCTCATTTGGACCTTTTCGATTGATCTTCATTAAAAAGAACTTCTAGCCGAAGATGTAGATGTTTTGATGAAACACATGAGTTAGATGGCAGTTGAGCGAGTCAACTGATGTGCATCTAGCACCGACGGAGGCAAAAGACTGAAGATATGTTGGTTTAAAAGTTGAAAGCTCATTTGTACCTTTTCTGTTGATCGTCGTTCAAAAGAACTTGTAGCCGAAGTTGTAGATGTTTTGACGAAACACATAAGTTAGATGGTAGTTAAGAGTGTCAACAGATGTGGACCAAGATCCCACGGAGGTTGATGACTCAAGATATCCTGGTTGAAAAGTTGAAAGCTCATTTGGACCCTCTCGATTGATCTTCGTTAAAAAGATCTTCTAGCCGGAGATGTAGATGTTTTGATGAAACACATGATTTAGATGGCAGTTGAAAGAGTCAACAGATGTGTTCAAGCTACCACGGACGCTGAAGACTCAACATATCTTGGTTTTAAAGTTGAAAGCTGATTTGGACCCTCTCGATTGATCTTCGTTAAAAAGATCTTCTAGCCGGAGATGTAGATGTTTTGATGAAACACGTGAGTTAGATGGCAATTCAGAGAGTCAACAGATGTGTTCAAGCTACCACGGACGCTAAAGACTCAACATATCTTGGTTTTAAAGTTGAAAGCTCATTTGGACCTTTTCGATTGATTTTCGTTAAAAAGAACTTCTAGCCAGAGATGTAGATGTTTTGATGAAAAACATGAGTTAGATGGTAGCTGGGAGAGTCAACATATGTGTATCAGTCACCCACGGAGGCTGAAGACTCAACATATCTTGGTTTTAAAGTTGAAAGCTCATTTGGACCTTTTCGATTGATCATCGTTAAAATGAACCTCTAGCCAGAGATGTAGATGTTTTGATGAAACACATGAGTTAGATGGCAGTCGAGAGAGTTAACAGATGTGTTCAAGCTACCACAGAGGCTAAAGACTCAACATATGCTGGTTTAAAAGTTGAAAGCTCATTTGCACCTTTTCTGTTGATCTTCGTTCAAAAGAACTTGTTGCCCAAGTTGTATATGTTTTGATGAAACTCATGAGTTAGATGGTAGTTAAGAGTGTCAACATATATGGATCAAGAACCCACAAAGGCTGAAGACTCAAGATATCCTGGTTGAAAAGTTGAAAACTCATTTGGACCTTTTCGATTGATCTTCGTTAAAAAGAACTTCTAGCCAAATATGTAGGTGTTTTGATGAAACACATGAGTTAGATGGCAGTCGATAGAGTTAACAGATGTGTTCAAGCTACCACGGACGCTGAAGACTCAACATATCTTGGTTTTAAAGTTGAAAGCTGATTTGGACCCTCTCGATTGATCTTCGTTAAAAAGATCTTCTAGCCGAATATGTAGGTGTTTTGATGAAACACATGAGTTAGATGGTAGTTGAGAGAGTCAACAGATGTGTATCAAGCTACCACGGAGGCTGAAGACTCAACATATCTTAGTTTTAGAGTTGAAAGCTCATTTGGACCTTTTCCATTGATCTTCGTTAAAAAGAGCTTCTAGCCAGAGATGTAGATGTTTTGATGAAACACATGAGTTAGATGGCAATTGAGAGAGTCAACATATGTGTTCAAGCTACCACGGACGCTGAAGACTCAACATATCTTGGTTTTAAAATTGAAAGCTCATTTGGACATTTTCGATTGATTTTCGTTAAAAAGAACTTCTAGCCGGAGATGTAGATGTTTTAATGAAGCACATGAGTTAGATGGTAGCAGAGAGATTCAACATATGTGAATCAAGCACCCACGGAGGCTGAAGACTCAACATATCTTGGTTTTAAAGTTGATAGCTCATTTGGACCTTTTCGATTGATCTTCATTAAAAAGAACTTCTAGCCGAAGATGTAGATGTTTTGATGAAACACATGAGTTAGATGGCAGTTGAGCGAGTCAACTGATGTGTATCTAGCACCGACGGAGGCAAAAGACTGAAGATATGTTGGTTTAAAAGTTGAAAGCTCATTTGTTCCTTTTCTGTTGATCGTCGTTCAAAAGAACTTGTAGCCGAAGTTGTAGATGTTTTGACGAAACACATAAGTTAGATGGTAGTTAAGAGTGTCAACAGATGTGGACCAAGATCCCACGGAGGCTGATGACTCAAGATATCCTGGTTGAAAAGTTGAAAGCTCATTTGGACACTCCCGATTGATCTTCGTTAAAAAGATCTTCTAGCCGGAGATGTAGATGTTTTGATGAAACACATGAGTTAGATGGCAGTTGAAAGAGTCAACAGATGTGTTCAAGCTACCACGGACGCTGAAGACTCAACATATCTTGGTTTTAAAGTTGAAAGCTGATTTGGACCCTCTCGATTGATCTTCGTTAAAAAGATCTTCTAGCCGGAGATGTAGATGTTTTGATGAAACACATGAGTTAGATGGCAATTCAGAGAGTCAACAGATGTGTTCAAGCTACCACGGACGCTAAAGACTCAACATATCTTGGTTGTAAAGTTGAAAGCTCATTTGGACCTTTTCGATTGATTTTCGTTAAAAAGAACTTCTAGCCAGAGATGTAGATGTTTTGATGAAAAACATGAGTTAGATGGTAGCTGGGAGAGTCAACATATGTGTATCAGTCACCCACGGAGGCTGAAGACTCAACATATCTTGGTTTTAAAGTTGAAAGCTCATTTGCACCTTTTCTGTTGATCTTCGTTCAAAAGAACTTGCTGCCCAAGTTGTATATGTTTTGATGAAACTCATGAGTTAGATGGTAGTTAAGAGTGTCAACAGATATGGATCAAGAACCCACAAAGGCTGAAGACTCAAGATATCCTGGTTGAAAAGTTGAAAACTCATTTGGACCTTTTCAATTGATCATCGTTAAAATGAACCTCTAGCCAGAGATGTAGATGTTTTGATGAAACACATGAGTTAGATGGCAGTCGAGAGAGTTAACAGATGTGTTCAAGCTGCCACAGAGGCTAAAGACTCAACATATGTTGGTTTAAAAGTTGAAAGCTCATTTGCACCTTTTCTGTTGATCTTCGTTCAAAAGAACTTGTTGCCCAAGTTGTATATGTTTTGATGAAACTCATGAGTTAGATGGTAGTTAAGAGTGTCAACAGATATGGATCAAGAACCCACAAAGGCTGAAGACTCAAGATATCCTGGTTGAAAAGTTGAAAACTCATTTGGACCTTTTCGATTGATCTTCGTTAAAAAGAACTTCTAGCCGAATATGTAGGTGTTTTGATGAAACACATGAGTTAGATGGCAGTCGAGAGAGTTAACAGATGTGTTCAAGCTACCACAGAGGCTCAAGACTCAACATATGTTGGTTTAAAGGTTGAAAGCTCATTTGCACCTTTTCTGATGATCTTCGTTCAAAAGAACTTGTTGCCCAAGTTGTATATGTTTTGATGAAACTCATGAGTTAGATGGTAGTTAAGAGTGTCCACAGATATGGATCAAGAACCCACAAAGGCTGAAGACTCAAGATATCCTGGTTGAAAAGATGAAAACTCATTTGGGCCTTTTCGATTGATCTTCGTTAAAAAGAACTTCTAGCCGAATATGTAGGTGTTTTGATGAAACACATGAGTTAGATGGCAGTCGAGAGAGTTAACAGATGTGTTCAAGCTACCACAGAGGCTCAAGACTCAACATATGTTGGTTTAAAAGTTGAAAGCTCATTTGCACCTTTTCTGTTGATCTTCGTTCAAAAGAACTTGCTGCCCAAGTTGTATATGTTTTGATGAAACTCATGAGTTCGATGGTAGTTAAGAGTGTCAACAGATATGGATCAAGAACCCACAAAGGCTGAAGACTCAAGATATCCTGGTTGAAAAGTTGAAAACTCATTTGGGCCTTTTCGATTGATCTTCGTTAAAAAGAACTTCTAGCCGAATATGTAGGTGTTTTGATGAAACACATCAGTTAGATGGTAGTTGAGAGAGTCAACAGATGTGTATCAAGTTACCACGGAGGCTGAAGACTCAACATATCTTAGTTTTAAAGTTGAAAGCTCATTTGGACCTTTCCCATTGATCTTCGTTAAAAAGAGCTTCTAGCCAGAGATGTAGATGTTTTGATGAAACACATGAGTTAGATGGCAATTGAGAGAGTCAACAGATGTGTTCAAGCTACCACGGACGCTGAAGACTCAGCATATCTTGGTTTTAAAGTTGAAAGCTCATTTGGACATTTTCGATTGATTTTCGTTAAAAAGAACTTCTAGCCGGAGATGTAGATGTTTCAATGAAGCACATGAGTTAGATGGTAGCAGAGAGATTCAACATATGTGAATCAAGCACCCACGGAGGCTGAAGACTCAACATATCTTGGTTTTAAAGTTGATAGCTCATTTGGACCTTTTCGATTGATCTTCATTAAAAAGAACTTCTAGCCGAAGATGTAGATGTTTTGATGAAACACATGAGTTAGATGGCAGTTGAGCGAGTCAACTGATGTGTATCTAGCACCGACGGAGGCAAAAGACTGAAGATAAGTTGGTTTAAAAGTTGAAAGCTCATTTGTACCTTTTCTGTTGATCGTCGTTCAAAAGAACTTGTTGCCCAAGTTGTAGATGTTTTGATGAAACTCATGAGTTAGATGGTAGTTAAGAGTGTCAACAGATATGGATCAAGAACCCACAAAGGCTGAAGACTCAAGATATCCTGATTGAAAAGTTGAAAACTCATTTGGACCTTTTCGATTGATCTTCGTTAAAAAGAACTTCTAGCCGAATATGTAGGTGTTTTGATGAAACACAAGAGTTAGATGGTAGTTAAGAGAGTCAACAGATGTGTATCAAGCTACCACGGAGGCTGAAGACTCAACATATCTTAGTTTTAAAGTTGAATGCTCATTTGGACCTTTTCCATTGATCTTCGTTAAAAAGAGCTTCTAGCCAGAGATGTAGATGTTTTGATGAAACACATGAGTTAGATGGCAATTGAGAGAGTCAACAGATGTGTTCAAGCTACCACGGACGATGAAGACTCAACATATCTTGGTTTTAAAGTTGAAAGCTCATTTGGACCATTTCGATTGATTTTCGTTAAAAAGAACTACTAGCCGGAGATGTAGATGTTTTAATGAAGCACATTAGTTAGATGGTAGCAAAGAGATTCAACATATGTGAATCAAGCACCCACGGAGGCTGAAGACTCAACATATCTTGGTTTTAAAGTTGATAGCTCATTTGGACCATTTCGATTGATCTTCGTTAAAAAGAACTTCTAGCCAGAAATGTAGATGTTTTGATGAAAAACATGAATTAGATGGTAGCTGGGAGAGTCAACATATGTGTATCAGTCACCCACGGAGGCTGAAGACTCAACATATCTTGGTTTTAACAGATGCGTTCAAGCTACCACAGAGTCTAAAGACTCAACATATGTTGGTTTAAAAGTTGAAAGCTCATTTGCACCTTTTCTGTTGATCTTCGTTCAAAAGAACTTGTTGCCCAAGTTGTAGATGTTTTGATGAAACTCATGAGTTAGATGGTAGTTAAGAGTGTCAACAGATATGGATCAAGAACCCACAAAGGCTGAAGACTCAAGATATCCTGATTGAAAAGTTGAAAACTCATTTGAACCTTTTCGATTGATCTTCGTTAAAAAGAACTTCTAGCCGAATATGTAGGTGTTTTGATGAAACACATGAGTTAGATGGTAGTTGAGAGAGTCAACAGATGTGTATCAAGCTACCACGGAGGCTGAAGACTCAACATATCTTAGTTTTAAAGTTGAAAGCTCATTTGGACCTTTTCCATTGATCTTCGTTCAAAAGAGCTTCTAGCTAGAGATGTAGATGTTTTGATGAAACACATGAGTTAGATGGCAGTCGAGAGAGTTAACAGATGTGTTCAAGCTACCACAGAGGCTAAAGACTCAACATATGTTGGTTTAAAAGTTGAAAGCTCATTTGCACCTTTTCTGTTGATCTTCGTTCAAAAGAACTTGTTGCCCAAGTTGTAGATGTTTTGATGAAACTCATGAGTTAGATGGTAGTTAAGAGTGTCAACAGATATGGATCAAGAACCCACCAAGGCTGAAGACTCAAGATATCCTGGTTGAAAAGTTGAAAACTCATTTGGACCTTTTCGATTGATCTTCGTTAAAAAGAACTTCTAGCCGAATATGCAGGTGTTTTGTTGAAACACATGAGTTAGATGGTAGTTGAGAGAGTCAACAGATGTGTATCAAGCTACCACGGAGGCTGAAGACTCAACATATCTTAGTTTTAAAGTTGAAGGCTCATTTGGACCTTTTCCATTGATCTTCGTTAAAAAGAGCTTCTAGCCAGAGATGAAGATGTTTTGATGAAACACATGAGTTAGATGGCAATTGAGAGAGTCAACAGATGTGTTCAAGCTACCACGGACGCTGAAGACTCAACATATCTTGGTTTTAAAGTTGAAAGCTCATTTGGACCTTTTCGATTGATTTTCGTTAAAAAGAACAACTAGCCGGAGATGTAGATGTTTTAATGAAGCCCATGAGTTAGATGGTAGCAAAGAGATTCAACATATGTGAATCAAGCACCCACGGAGGCTGAAGACTCAACATATCTTGGTTTTAAAGTTGATAGCTCATTTGGACCATTTCGATTGATCTTCGTTAAAAAGAACTACTAGCCAGAGATGTAGATGTTTTGATGAAAAACATGAGTTAGATGGTAGCTGGGAGAGTCAACATATGTGTATCAGTCACCCACGGAGGCTGAAGACTCAACATATCTTGGTTTTAAAGTTGAAAGCTCATTTGGACCTTTTCGATTGATCATCGTTAAAATGAACCTCTAGCCAGAGATGTAGATGTTTTGATGAAACACATGAGTTAGATGGCAGTCGAGAGAGTTAACAGATGTGTTCAAGCTACCACAGAGGCTAAAGACTCAACATATGTTGGTTTAAAAGTTGAAAGCTCATTTGCACCTTTTCTGTTGATCTTCGTTCAAAAGAACTTGTTGCCCAAGTTGTAGATGTTTTGATGAAACTCATGAGTTAGATGGTAGTTAAGAGTGTCAACAGATATGGATCAAGAACCCACAAAGGCTGAAGACTCAAGATATCCTGGTTGAAAAGTTGAAAACTCATTTGGACCTTTTCGATTGATCTTCGTTAAAAAGAACTTCTAGCCGAATATGTAGGTGTTTTGATGAAACACATGAGTTAGATGGTAGTTGAGAGAGTCAACAGATGTGTATCAAGCTACCACGGAGGCTGAAGACTCAACATATCTTAGTTTTAAAGTTGAAAGCTCATTTGGACCTTTTCCATTGATCTTCGTTAAAAAGAGCTTCTAGCCAGAGATGTAGATGTTTTGATGAAACACATGAGTTAGATGGCAATTGAGAGAGTCAACAGATGTGTTCAAGCTACCACGGACGCTGAAGACTCAACATATCTTGGTTTTAAAGTTGAAAGCTCATTTGGACCATTTCGATTGATTTTCGTTAAAAAGAACAACTAGCCGGAGATGTAGATGTTTTATTGAAGCACATGAGTTAGATGGTAGCAAAGAGATTCAACATATGTGAATCAAGCACCCACGGAGGCTGAAGACTCAACATATCTTGGTTTTAAAGTTGAAAGCTCATTTGGACCTTTTCGATTGATCATCGTTAAAATGAACCTCTAGCCAGAGATGTAGATGTTTTGATGAAAAACATGAGTTAGATGGTAGCTGGGAGAGTCAACATATGTGTATCAGTCACCCACGGAGGCTGAAGACTCAACATATCTTGGTTTTAAAGTTGAAAGCTCATTTGCACCTTTTCTGTTGATCTTCGTTCAAAAGAACTTGCTGCCCAAGTTGTATATGTTTTGATGAAACTCATGAGTTAGATGGTAGTTAAGAGTGTCAACAGATATGGATCAAGAACCCACAAAGGCTGAAGACTCAAGATATCCTGGTTGAAAAGTTGAAAACTCATTTGGACCTTTTCAATTGATCATCGTTAAAATGAACCTCTAGCCAGAGATGTAGATGTTTTGATGAAACACATGAGTTAGATGGCAGTCGAGAGAGTTAACAGATGTGTTCAAGCTGCCACAGAGGCTAAAGACTCAACATATGTTGGTTTAAAAGTTGAAAGCTCATTTGCACCTTTTCTGTTGATCTTCGTTCAAAAGAACTTGTTGCCCAAGTTGTATATGTTTTGATGAAACTCATGAGTTAGATGGTAGTTAAGAGTGTCAACAGATATGGATCAAGAACCCACAAAGGCTGAAGACTCAAGATATCCTGATTGAAAAGTTGAAAACTCATTTGGACCTTTTCGATTGATCTTCGATAAAAAGAACTTCTAGCCGAATATGTAGGTGTTTTGATGAAACACATGAGTTAGATGGTAGTTGAGAGAGTCAACAGATGTGTATCAAGCTACCACGGAGGCTGAAGACTCAACATATCTTAGTTTTAAAGTTGATAGCTCATTTGGACCATTTCGATTGATCTTCGCTAAAAAGAACTTCTAGCCAGAGATGTAGATGTTTTGATGAAAAACATGAGTTAGATGGTAGCTGGGAGAGTCAACATATGTGTATCAGTCACCCACGGAGGCTGAAGACTCAAAATATCTTGGTTTTAAAGTTGAAAGCTCATTTGGACCTTTTCGATTGATCATCGTTAAAATGAACCTCTAGCCAGAGATGTAGATGTTTTGATGAAACACATGAGTTAGATGGCAGTCGAGAGAGTTAACAGATGTGTTCAAGCTACCACAGAGGCTAAAGACTCAACATATGTCGGTTTAAAATTTGAAAGCTCATTTGCACCTTTTCTGTTGATCTTTGTTCAAAAGAACTTGTTGCCCAAGTTGTAGATGTTTTGATGAAACTCATGAGTTAGATGGTAGTTAAGAGTGTCAACAGATATGGATCAAGAACCCACAAAGGCTGAAGACTCAAGATATCCTGATTGAAAAGTTGAAAACTCATTTGGACCTTTTCGATTGATCTTCGTTAAAAAGAACTTCTAGCCGAATATGTAGGTGTTTTGATGAAACACATGAGTTTGATGGTAGTTGAGAGAGTCAACAGATGTGTATCAAGCTACCACGGAGGCTGAAGACTCAACATATCTTAGTTTTAAAGTTGAAAGCTCATTTGGACCTTTTCCATTAATCTTCGTTAAAAAGAGCTTCTAGCCAGAGATGTAGATGTTTTGATGAAACACATGAGTTAGATGGCAATTGAGAGAGTCAACAGATGTGTTCAAGCTACCACGGACGCTGAAGACTCAACATATCTTGGTTTTAAAGTTGAAAGCTCATTTGGACCATTTCGATTGATTTTCGTTAAAAAGAACTACTAGCCGGAGATGTAGATGTTTTAATGAAGCACATGAGTTAGATGGTAGCAAAGAGATTCAACATATGTGAATCAAGCACCCACAGAGGCTGAAGACTCAACATATCTTGGTTTTAAAGTTGATAGCTCATTTGGACCATTTCGATTGATCTTCGTTAAAAAGATCTTCTAGCCAGAGATGTAGATGTTTTGATGAAAAACATGAGTTAGATGGTAGCTGGGAGAGTCAACATATGTGTATCAGTCACCCACGGAGGCTGAAGACTCAACATATCTTGGTTTTAAAGTTGAAAGCTCATTTGGACCTTTTCGATTGATCTTCGTTAAAAAGAACTTCTAGCCGAATATGTAGGTGTTTTGATGAAACACATGAGTTAGATGGTAGTTGAGAGAGTCCAAAGATGTGTATCAAGCTACCACGGAGGCTGAAGACTCAACATATCTTAGTTTTAAAGTTGAAAGCTCATTTGGACATTTTCCATTGATCGTCGTTAAAAAGAGCTTCTAGCCAGAGATGTAGATGTTTTGATGAAACATATGAGTTAGATAGCGGTCGAGAGAGTTAACAGATGTGTTCAAGCTACCATAGAGGCTAAAGACTCAACATATGTTGGTTTAAAAGTTGAAAGCTCATTGGCACCTTTTCTGTTGATCTTCGTTCAAAAGAACTTGTTGCCCAAGTTGTAGATGTTTTGATGAAACTCATGAGTTAGATGGTAGTTAAGAGTGTCAACAGATATGGATCAAGAACCCACAAAGGCTGAAGACTCAAGATATCCTGATTGAAAAGTTGATAGCTCATTTGGACCATTTCGATTGATCTTCGTTAAAATGAACTTCTAGCCAGAGATGTAGATGTTTTGATGAAACACATGAGTTAGATGGCAATTGAGAGAGTCAACAGATGTGGATCAAGAACCCACGAAGGCTGAAGACTCAAGATATCCTGGTTGAAAATTTGAAAGCTCATTTGGACCCCCTCGATTGATCTTCGTTAAAAAGAACTTCTAGCCGGAGATGTAGATGTTTTGATGAAAAACATGAGATAGATGGCAGTTGAGAGAGTCAACTGATGTGTATCTAGTACCCACAGAGGTCGAAGACTCAACATATCTTGGATTTAAAGTTGAAAGCTCATTTGGACCTTTTCGATTGATCTTCGTTAAAAAGAACTTCTAGCGAGAGATGTAGATGTTTTGATGAAACACATGAGTTAGATAGTAGCAGAGAGAGTCAACATATGTGAATCAAGCACCCACGGAGGCTGAAGAGTCAACATATTTTGGTTTAAAAGTTGAAAGCTCATTTAGACCTTTTCGATTGATCTTCGTTAAAAAGAACTTCTAGCCGGAGATGTTGATGATTTGATGAAAAACATGAGTTAGATTGTAGCTGGGAGAGTCAACATATGTGTATCAATCACCCACGGAGGCTGAAGACACAACATATCTTGGTTTTAAAGTTGAAAGCTCATTTGGACCTTTTCCATTGATCTTCGTTAAAAAGAACTTCTAGCCAGAGATGTAGATGTTTTGATGAAACACATGAGTTAGATGGCAATTGAGAGAGTCAACAGATGTGTTCAAGCTACCACGGACGCTGAAGACTCAACATATCTTGGTTTTAAAGTTGAAAGCTCATTTGGACCTTTTCGATTGATTTTCGTTAAAAAGAACTACTAGCCGGAGATGTAGATGTTTTAATGAAGCACATGAGTTAGATGGTAGCAGAGAGATTCAACATATGTGAATCAAGCACCCACGGAGGCTGAAGACTCAACATATCTTGGTTTTAAAGTTGATAGCTCATTTGGACCATTTCGATTGATCTTCGTTAAAAAGAACTTCTAGCCAGAGATGTAGATGTTTTGATGAAAAACATGAGTTAGATGGTAGCTGGTAGAGTCAACATATGTGTATCAGTCACCCACGGAGGCTGAAGACTCAACATATCTTGGTTTTGAAGTTGAAAGCTCATTTGGACCTTTTCAATTGATCATCGTTAAAATGAACCTCTAGCCAGAGATGTAGATGTTTTGATGAAAAACATGTGTTAGATGGTAGCTGGTAGAGTCAACATATGTGTATCAGTCACCCACGGAGGCTGAAGGCTCAACATATCTTGGTTTTAATGTTGAAAGCTCATTTGGACCTTTTCGATTGATCTTCATTTAAAAGAACTTCTAGCCGGAGATGTAGATGTTTCGATGAAACTCATGAGTTAGCTAGCAGTTGAGAGAGTCAACAGATGTGTATCTAGCACCCACGGAGGCTGAAGACTCAAGATATCCTGGTTGAAAATTTGAAAGCTCATTTGGACCCTCTCGATTGATCTTCGTTAAAAAGAACTTCTAGCCAGAGATGTAGATGTTTTGATGAAAAACATGAGTTAGATGGTAGCTGGTAGAGTCAACATATGTGTATCAATCACCCACGGAGGCTGAAGACTCAACATATCTTGGTTTTAAAGTTGAAAGCTCATTTGGACCTTTTCCATTGATCTTCGTTAAAAAGAACTTCTAGCCAGAGATGTAGATGTTTTGATGAAACACATGAGTTAGATGGCAATTGAGAGAGTCAACATATGTGTTCAAGCTACCACGGACGCTGAAGACTCAACATATCTTGGTTTTAAAGTTGAAAGCTCATTTGGACCTTTTCGATTGATTTTCGTTAAAAAGAACTACTAGCCGGAGATGTAGATGTTTTAATGAAGCACATGAGTTAGATGGTAGCAAAGAGATTCAACATATGTGAATCAAGCACCCACGGAGGCTGAAGACTCAACATATCTTGGTTTTAAAGTTGATAGCTCATTTGGACCATTTCGATTGATCTTCGTTAAAAAGAACTTCTAGCCAGAGATGTAGATGTTTTGATGAAAAACATGAGTTAGATGGTAGCTGGTAGAGTCAACATATGTGTATCAGTCACCCACGGAGGCTGAAGACTCAACATATCTTGGTTTTGAAGTTGAAAGCTCATTTGGACCTTTTCAATTGATCATCGTTAAAATGAACCTCTAGCCGAGGAGATGTAGATGTTTTGATGAAAAACATGAGTTAGATGGTAGCTGGTAGAGTCAACATATGTGTATCAGTCACCCACGGAGGCTGAAGGCTCAACATATCTTGGTTTTAATGTTGAAAGCTCATTGGGACCTTTTCGATTGATCTTCATTTAAAAGAACTTCTAGCCGGAGATGTAGATGTTTCGATGAAACTCATGAGTTAGCTAGCAGTTGAGAGAGTCAACAGATGTGTATCTAGCACCCACGGAGGCTGAAGACTCAAGATATCCTGGTTGAAAATTTGAAAGCTCATTTGGACCCTCTCGATTGATCTTCGTTAAAAAGAACTTCTAGCCAGAGATGTAGATGTTTTGATGAAAAACATGAGTTACATGGTAGCTGGTAGAGTCAACATATGTGTATCAATCACCCACGGAGGCTGAAGACTCAACATATCTTGGTTTTAAAGTTGAAAGCTCATTTGGACCTTTTCCATTGATCTTCGTTAAAAAGAACTTCTTGCCAGAGATGTAGATGTTTTGATGAAACACATGAGTTAGATGGCAATTGAGAGAGTCAACATATGTGTTCAAGCTACCACGGACGCTGAAGACTCAACATATCTTGGTTTTAAAGTTGAAAGCTCATTTGGACCTTTTCGATTGATTTTCGTTAAAAAGAACTACTAGCCGGAGATGTAGATGTTTTAATGAAGCACATGAGTTAGATGGTAGCAAAGAGATTCAACATATGTGAATCAAGCACCCACGGAGGCTGAAGACTCAACATATCTTGGTTTTAAAGTTGATAGCTCATTTGGACCATTTCGATTGATCTTCGTTAAAAAGAACTTCTAGCCAGAGATGTAGATGTTTTGATGAAAAACATGAGTTAGATGGTAGCTGGTAGAGTCAACATATGTGTATCAGTCACCCACGGAGGCTGAAGACTCAACATATCTTGGTTTTGAAGTTGAAAGCTCATTTGGACCTTTTCAATTGATCATCGTTAAAATGAACCTCTAGCCAGAGATGTAGATGTTTTGATGAAAAACATGAGTTAGATGGTAGCTGGTAGAGTCAACATATGTGTATCAGTCACCCACGGAGGCTGAAGGCTCAACATATCTTGGTTTTAATGTTGAAAGCTCATTGGGACCTTTTCGATTGATCTTCATTTAAAAGAACTTCTAGCCGGAGATGTAGATGTTTCGATGAAACTCATGAGTTAGCTAGCAGTTGAGAGAGTCAACAGATGTGTATCTAGCACCCACGGAGGCTGAAGACTCAAGATATCCTGGTTGAAAATTTGAAAGCTCATTTGGACCCTCTCGATTGATCTTCGTTAAAAAGAACTTCTAGCCAGAGATGTAGATGTTTTGATGAAAAACATGAGTTACATGGTAGCTGGTAGAGTCAACATATGTGTATCAGTCACCCACGGAGGCCGAAGACTCAACATATCTTGGTTTTAAAGTTGAAAGCTCATTTGGACCTTTTCGATTGATCTTCGTTAAAAAGAACTTCTAGCAAGAGATGTAGATGTTTTGATGAAACACATGAGTTAAATGGCAGTTGAGAGAGTCAACAGATGTGTTCAAGCTACCACGGAGGCTGAAGACTCAACATATCTTGGTTTTAAAGTTGAAAGCTCATTTAGACCTTGTCGATTGATCTTCGTTAAAAAGAACTTCTAGCCGGAGATGTAGATGTTTTAATGAAACACATGAGTTAGATGGTAGCAGAGAGAGTCAACATATGTGAATCAAGCACCCACGGAGGCTGAAGACTCAACATATCTTGGTTTTAAAGTTGAAAGCTCATTTGGACCATTTCGATTGATCTTGGTTAAATAGAACTTCTAGCCGGAGATGTAGTTGTTTTGATGAAACACATGAGTTAGATGGCAGTTGAGAGAGTCCACAGATGTGTATCAAGCACCCACGGAGGCTGAAGACTCAACATATCTTGGTTTTAAAGTTGAAAGCTCATTTGGACCTTTTCGATTGATCTTCGTTAAAAAGAACTTCTAGCCAGAGATGTAGATGTTTTAATGAAACACATCAGTTAGATGGTAGCAGAGAGAGGCAACATATGTGTATCAAGCACCCACGGTGGCTGAAGACTCAACATATCTTTGTTTTAAAGTTGAAAGCTCATTGGGACCTTATCGATTGATCTTGATTTAAATGAACTTCTAGCTGGAGATGTAGATGTTCTGATGAAACACATGAGTTAGATGGCAGTTGAGCGAGTCAACAGATGTGTATCTAGCACCGACGGAGGCAAAAGACTGAAGATATGTTGGTTTAAAAGTTGAAAGCTCATTTGTACCTTTTCTGTTGATCGTCGTTCAAAAGAACTTGTAGCCCAAGTTATAGATGTTTTGATGAAACTCATAAGTTAGATGGTAGTTAAGACTGTCAACAGATGTGGATCAAGAACCCACGGAGGCTGAAGACTCAACATATCTTAGTTTTAAAGTTGAACGCTCATTTGAACCTTTTCGATTGATCTTCGTTAAAAAGAAGTTCTAGCCAGAGATGTAGATGTTTTGATGAAACACATGAGTTAGATGGCAGTTGAGAGAGTCAACAGATGTGTATGAAGCTACCACGGAGGCTGAAGACTCAACATATCTTAGTTTTAAAGTTGAACGCTCATTTGGACCTTTTCGATTGATCTTCGTTAAAAAGAAGTTCTAGCCAGAGATGTAGATGTTTTGATGAAACACATGAGTTCGATGGCAATTGAGAGAGTCAACAGATGTGTACAAGCTACCACAGAGGCTGAAGACTCAACATATCTTGGTTTTAAAGTTGAAAGCTCATTTGGACCGTTTCGAATGATCTTCGTTAAGAAGAACTTCTAGCCAGAGATGTAGATGCTTTGACGAAACACATGAGTTAGATGGCAGTTGAGATAGTCAACAGATGTGTATCAAACTACCTCGGAGGCTGAAGACTCAACATATCTTGGTTTTAAAGTTGAAAGCTCATTTATACCTTTTCGATTGATCTTCGTTAAAAAGAACTTCTAGCCAGAGATGTAGATGTTTTGACGAAACACATGAGTTAGATGGCAGTTGAGAGAGTCAACAGAAGTGTATCAAGCTACCTCGGAGGCTGAAGACTCAACATATCTTGGTTTTAAAGTTGAAAGCTCATTTATACCTTTTCGATTGATCTTCGTTAAAAAGAACTTCTAGCCAGAGATGTAGATGTTTTGACGAAACACATGAGTTAGATGGCAGTTGAGAGAGTCAACAGAAGTGTATCAAGCTACCACGGAGGCTGAAGACTCAACATATCTTGGTTTTAAAGTTGAAAGCTCATTTAGACCTTTTCGATTGATCTTCGTTAAAAAGAACTTCTAGCCGGAGATGAAGAGATTTTGTTGAAAAGCATGAGTTAGATGGTAGCTGGGAGAGTCAACATATGTGTATCAAGCACCCACGGAGGCTGAAGACTCAACATATCTTGGTTTTAAAGTTGAAAGCTCATTGGGACCTTTTCGACTGATCTTCATTTAAATGAACTTCTAGCCGGAGATGTAGATGTTTTGATGAAACTCATGAGTTAGCTGGCAGTCGAGAGAGTCAACAGATGTGTTCAAGCTACCACAGAGGCTGAAGACTCAACATATGTTGGTTTAAAAGTTGAAAGCTCATTTGCACCTTTTCTGTTGATCTTCGTTCAAAAGAACTTGTTGCCCAAGTTGTAGATGTTTTGATGAAACTCATGAGTTAGATGGTAGTTAAGAGTGTCAACAGATATGGATCAAGAACCCACGAAGGCTGAAGACTCAAGATATCCTGGTTGAAAAGTTGAAAACTCATTTGGACCTTTTCGATTGATCTTCGTAAAAAGAACTTCTAGCCGAATATGTAGGTGTTTTGATGAAACACATGAGGTAGATGGTAGTTGAGAGAGTCAATAGATGTGTATCAAGCTACCACGGAGGCTGAAGACTCAACATATCTTAGATTTAAAGTTGAAAGCTCAATTGGACCTTTTCCATTGATCTTCGTTAAAAAGAGCTTCTAGCCAGAGATGTAGATGTTTTGATGAAACACATGAGTTAGATGGCAATTGAGAGAGTCAACAGATGTGTTCAAGCTACCATGGAGGCTGAAGACTCAACATATCTTGGTTTTGAAGTTGAAAGCTCATTTGGACCTTTTCGATTGATTTTCGTTAAAAAGAACTTCTAGCCGGAGATGTAGATGTTTTTATGAAAGACATGAGTTAGATGGTAGCAGAGAGAGTCAACATATGTGAATCAAGCACCCACGGAGGCTGAAGACTCAACATATCTTGGTTTTAAAGTTGAAAGCTCATTTGGACCATTTCGATTGATCTTCGTTAAAAAGAACTTCTAGCCGGAGATGTAGTTGTTTTGATGAAACACATGAGTTAGATGGCAGTTGAGAGAGTCCACAGATGTGTATCAAGCACCCACGGAGGCTGAAGACTCAACATATCTTGGTTTTAAAGTTGAAAGCTCATTTGGACCTTTTCGATTGATCTTCGTTAAAAAGAACTTCTAGCCAGAGATGTAGATGTTTTAATGAAACACATCAGTTAGATGGTAGCAGAGAGAGGCAACATATGTGTATCAAGCACCCACGGTGGCTGAAGACTCAACATATCTTTGTTTTAAAGTTGAAAGCTCATTGGGACCTTATCGATTGATCTTGATTTAAATGAACTTCTAGCTGGAGATGTAGATGTTCTGATGAAACACATGAGTTAGATGGCAGTTGAGCGAGTCAACAGATGTGTATCTAGCACCGACGGTGGCAAAAGACTGAAGATATGTTGGTTTAAAAGTTGAAAGCTCATTTGTACCTTTTCTGTTGATCGTCGTTCAAAAGAACTTGTAGCCCAAGTTATAGATGTTTTGATGAAACTCATAAGTTAGATGGTAGTTAAGACTGTCAACAGATGTGGATCAAGAACCCACGGAGGCTGATGATTCAAGATATCCTGGTTGAAAAGTTGAAAGCTCATTTGGTCGTTTTCGATTGATCTTCGCTTAAAAGAACTTCTAGCCGAAGATGCAGATGTTTTGATGAAACACATGAGTTAGATGGCAGTTGAGATAGTCAACAGATGTGTATCAAGCTACCACAGAGGCTGAAGACTCAACATATCTTAGTTTTAAAGTTGAACGCTCATTTGGACCTTTTCGATTGATCTTCGTTAAAAAGAAGTTCTAGTCGAAGATGTAGATGTTTTGATGAAACACATGGGAGATGGCAGTTGAGCGAGTCAACAGATGTGTATCTAGCACCCAAGGAGGCAGATGACTGAAGATATGTTGGTTTAAAAGTTGAAAGCTCATTTGTACCTTTTCTGTTGATCGTTATTCAAAAGAACTTGTAGCCCAAGTTGTAGATGTTTTGATGAAACTCTTGAGTTAGATGGTAGTTAAGAGTGTCAACAGATGTGGATCAAGAACCCACGGAGGCTGAAGACTCAAGATATCCAGGTTGAAAAGTTGAAAGCTCATTTGGTCCTTTTCGATTGATTTCGTTTAAAAGAACTTCTGGTCGAAGATGCAGATGTTTTGATGAAACACATGAGTTAGATGGCAGTTGAGAGAGTCAACAGATGTGTATCAAGCTACCACGGAAGCTGAAGACTCAACATATCTTAGTTTTAAAGTTGAACGCTCATTTGGACCTTTTCGATTGATCCTCGTTAAAAAGAAGTTCTAGCCAGAGATGTAGATGTTTTGATGAAACACATGAGTTAGATGGCAATTGAGAGAGTCAACAGATGTGTATGAAGCTACCACGGAGGCTGAAGACTCAACATATCTTAGTTTTAAAGTTGAACGCTCATTTGGACCTTTTCGATTGATCTTCGTTAAAAAGAAGTTCTAGCCAGAGATGTAGATGTTTTGATGAAACACATGAGTTCGATGGCAATTGAGAGAGTCAACAGATGTGTACAAGCTACCACAGAGGCTGAAGACTCAACATATCTTGGTTTTAAAGTTGAAAGCTCATTTGGACCGTTTCGAATGATCTTCGTTAAGAAGAACTTCTAGCCAGAGATGTAGATGCTTTGACGAAACACATGAGTTAGATGGCAGTTGAGATAGTCAACAGATGTGTATCAAACTACCTCGGAGGCTGAAGACTCAACATATCTTGGTTTTAAAGTTGAAAGCTCATTTATACCTTTTCGATTGATCTTCGTTAAAAAGAACTTCTAGCCAGAGATGTAGATGTTTTGACGAAACACATGAGTTAGATGGCAGTTGAGAGAGTCAACAGAAGTGTATCAAGCTACCTCGGAGGCTGAAGACTCAACATATCTTGGTTTTAAAGTTGAAAGCTCATTTATACCTTTTCGATTGATCTTCGTTAAAAAGAACTTCTAGCCAGAGATGTAGATGTTTTGACGAAACACATGAGTTAGATGGCAGTTGAGAGAGTCAACAGAAGTGTATCAAGCTACCACGGAGGCTGAAGACTCAACATATCTTGGTTTTAAAGTTGAAAGCTCATTTAGACCTTTTCGATTGATCTTCGTTAAAAAGAACTTCTAGCCGGAGATGAAGAGATTTTGTTGAAAAGCATGAGTTAGATGGTAGCTGGGAGAGTCAACATATGTGTATCAAGCACCCACGGAGCTGAAGACTCAACATATCTTGGTTTTAAAGTTGAAAGCTCATTGGGACCTTTTCGACTGATCTTCATTTAAATGAACTTCTAGCCGGAGATGTAGATGTTTTGATGAAACTCATGAGTTAGCTGGCAGTCGAGAGAGTCAACAGATGTGTTCAAGCTACCACAGAGGCTGAAGACTCAACATATGTTGGTTTAAAAGTTGAAAGCTCATTTGCACCTTTTCTGTTGATCTTCGTTCAAAAGAACTTGTTGCCCAAGTTGTAGATGTTTTGATGAAACTCATGAGTTAGATGGTAGTTAAGAGTGTCAACAGATATGGATCAAGAACCCACGAAGGCTGAAGACTCAAGATATCCTGGTTGAAAAGTTGAAAACTCATTTGGACCTTTTCGATTGATCTTCGTAAAAAGAACTTCTAGCCGAATATGTAGGTGTTTTGATGAAACACATGAGGTAGATGGTAGTTGAGAGAGTCAATAGATGTGTATCAAGCTACCACGGAGGCTGAAGACTCAACATATCTTAGATTTAAAGTTGAAAGCTCAATTGGACCTTTTCCATTGATCTTCGTTAAAAAGAGCTTCTAGCCAGAGATGTAGATGTTTTGATGAAACTCATGAGTTAGCTGGCAGTCGAGAGAGTCAACAGATGTGTTCAAGCTACCACAGAGGCTGAAGACTCAACATATGTTGGTTTAAAAGTTGAAAGCTCATTTGCACCTTTTCTGTTGATCTTCGTTCAAAAGAACTTGTTGCCCAAGTTGTAGATGTTTTGATGAAACTCATGAGTTAGATGGTAGTTAAGAGTGTCAACAGATATGGATCAAGAACCCACGAAGGCTGAAGACTCAAGATATCCTGGTTGAAAAGTTGAAAACTCATTTGGACCTTTTCGATTGATCTTCGTAAAAAGAACTTCTAGCCGAATATGTAGGTGTTTTGATGAAACACATGAGGTAGATGGTAGTTGAGAGAGTCAATAGATGTGTATCAAGCTACCACGGAGGCTGAAGACTCAACATATCTTAGATTTAAAGTTGAAAGCTCATTTGGACCTTTTCGATTGATTTTCGTTAAAAAGAACTTCTAGCCGGAGATGTAGATGTTTTTATGAAAGACATGAGTTAGATGGTAGCAGAGAGAGTCAACATATGTGAATCAAGCACCCACGGAGGCTGAAGACTCAACATATCTTGGTTTTAAAGTTGAAAGCTCATTTGGACCATTTCGATTGATCTTCGTTTAAAAGAACTTCTAGCCGGAGATGTAGTTGTTTTGATGAAACACATGAGTTAGATGGCAGTTGAGAGAGTCCACAGATGTGTATCAAGCACCCACGGAGGCTGAAGACTCAACATATCTTGGTTTTAAAGTTGAAAGCTCATTTGGACCTTTTCGATTGATCTTCGTTAAAAAGAACTTCTAGCCAGAGATGTAGATGTTTTAATGAAACACATCAGTTAGATGGTAGCAGAGAGAGGCAACATATGTGTATCAAGCACCCACGGAGGCTGAAGACTCAACATATCTTGGTTTTAAAGTTGAAAGCTCATTGGGACCTTATCGATTGATCTTGATTTAAATGAACTTCTAGCTGGAGATGTAGATGTTTTGATGAAACACATGAGTTAGATGGCAGTTGAGCGAGTCAACAGATGTGTATCTAGCACCGACGGAGGCAAAAGACTGAAGATATGTTGGTTTTAAAGTTGAAAGTTCATTTGTACCTTTTCTGTTGATCGTCGTGCAAAAGAACTTGTAGCCCAAGTTGTAGATGTTTTGATGAAACTCATAAGTTAGATGGTAGTTAAGACTGTCAACAGATGTGGATCAAGAACCCACGGAGGCTGATGATTCAAGATATCCTGGTTGAAAAGTTGAAAGCTCATTTGGTCGTTTTCGATTGATCTTTGTTTAAAAGAACTTCTAGCCGAAGATGCAGATGTTTTGATGTAACACATGAGTTAGATGGCAGTTGAGAGAGTCAACAGATGTGTATCAAGCTACCACGGAGGCTGAAGACTCAACATATCTTAGTTTTAAAGTTGAACGCTCATTTGGACCTTTTCGATTGATCTTCGTTAAAAAGAAGTTCTAGTCGAAGATGTAGATGTTTTGATGAAACACATGAGAGATGGCAGTTGAGCGAGTCAACAGATGTGTATCTAGCACCCAAGGTGGCAGATGACTGAAGATATGTTGGTTTAAAAGTTGAAAGCTCATTTGTACCTTTTCTGTTGATCGTTATTCAAAAGAACTTGTAGCCCAAGTTGTAGATGTTTTGATGAAACTCTTGAGTTAGATGGTAGTTAAGAGTGTCAACAGATGTGGATCAAGAACCCACGGAGGCTGAAGACTCAACATATCCAGGTTCAAAAGTTGAAAGCTCATTTGGTCCTTTTCGATTGATTTCGTTGAAAAGAACTTCTGGCCGAAGATGCAGATGTTTTGATGAAACACATGAGTTAGATGGTAGTTGAGAGAGTCAACAGATGTGTATCCAGCTACCACGGAGGCTGAAGACTCAACATATCTTGGTTTTAAAGTTGAAAGCTCATTTATACCTTTTCGATTGATCTTCGTTAAAATGAACTTCTAGCCAGAGATGTAGATGTTTTGACGAAACACATGAGTTAGATGGCAGTTGAGAGAGTCAACAGAAGTGTATCAAGCTACCTCGGAGGCTGAAGACTCAACATATCTTGGTTTTAAAGTTGAAAGCTCATTTATACCTTTTCGATTGATCTTCTTTAAAAAGAACTTCTAGCCAGAGATGTAGATGTTTTGACGAAACACATGAGTTAGATGGCAGTTGAGAGAGTCAACAGAAGTGTATCAAGCTACCTCGGAGGCTGAAGACTCAACATATCTTGGTTTTAAAGTTGAAAGCTCATTTATACCTTTTCGATTGATCTTCGTTGTTACGCTAAAATCGCACTTAAGGGCAAGTGCACCCTGTCGCACAAGTAATAAAGGAGTATTTGGGACTCCAAGTATCGAACCCACAAGGATTGTTGGTAATTACTAAGTTAATTAATCCCTTATGTTATCTAGACAATGAAATTCAAATGAGAAAGGAAAAACTATCAAGCAATTAGGAGAAAGTGAGGAAATCAAAGATTATCAAGCAAAGAGTCAATTATGGAAAGCCTAGGGTGTCTGGTTTCACTTATGTCAAAACTCATAAAATTACCCAATTCCTCAATAACATGTGTTCCGATTGATTGCCAATCACCTGCTCTAATGCTATTAATACCCAATGGTTATGCAATATTAATATTCTTTTTCTCAATCTGAAACCCCCAATGGTCATGCAAGGCAAACAGTCAAGAAAAGCATAAAGAACCAGCATATTTGTTAATTAAATAACTGATTGAAAACAAAGGATTGAGTTTGGTCCACACAGCCCCAAATCCGATTAATCCTAGAGTTCCGTTAACTAATTGTGGTACTGGCTACCAATCAATTAACTTTTTAAAGGGTGCGCAAACCTTATTGGAAAACAAAGCACTAGGAAAAATCCAATCAATTAGGGAAACACAAAATTATTTAGAATTAGGAGAACATTATAAGAATTTGAACATAAGATCCACCATAACCCTAGTTATGGATTTAGCTACGCATAGTCAAAGAGAACAAAGCATAAACTAAAACCAAATTCAAATCCATAAAAGAACAATAGAAAAACTAAAACCCGGAAACTCCCTTGCAGTGAAACAGGTCCTTCACGAACAATTGGGGAGACGGTCCTTCACTTGATAGCTTCAAAAACCTCTCAAGCTCCGCTACAACTCTCTAATCAAGCAAAGGGCTATAGCTACTTTCTTTCTCTGAATGCCGGATATTCTCCTTGCACTGCCACTCCTCCTTTATAATATTTTAGTGGCCCAACAACTCTACAATCTTTTCTTCTAGGGTTTCCTAATTGTGCACAAATTCATTTAATGTGCAATTCTTGGATAACAGGGAAAGTAGATTGCTTTCCCACTTTGAGTATTCTTAATTAATGTGAGATAAGAGGGAAAATCTTCCAAGAATATAAAAATAGGAAACTTCCACAACTGGATTGATGATATCTTTGTAGGATCTTGCCAAAATCTTTCATAATTATGTTGATGATATCTTCATAGAATCCTGGAAAAATCCTTCATAATTAGGTTGCTGATATCTTTGTATCTTTCCCAAGATTGTTTCCATTTTAACACTTAAAAGCTTGATTCTCATAAATCTTCAACCTGCAATATTTAAAGGAAATTGGGTAAGTTTCCCTTATAAAATCTTCAAATAAATACCAAATCAAACTCAAATTCCTAGCATTTAAGTATATAAAATGGCAGTTTATCAACCTTCCCACACTTAAAGATTGCTTGTCCTCAAGCAATAATCCTGGCCCAAAAGAATAGGGAAATCAAAGAATAAATCGATCAAGGATTCCAACCATACCAATTAAAAAATGACAAACAAATCAATCTCAACAGATAAGAGAATAACCATGAGTTAGCCCAATTAGAGGCTTTAGGTTCCCAAAAATCAAACTTTCCACTGGATAGGGTCACTCTTCTCCCATCTCTCAATGTGTATGAGGGTAAAGACTTAACACTCAATTTCCCTGAAGAAAGCACATTACCATAGGCTTGATAATAAACCAAATCTCCACTAAGGAGACCACATGCATGCAAAAATCAAGAGGTCTTTTCATTGGTTGTAACTTGGCCCTGGGTTAGATGACGTAAAGGTAAGGTAAAGAAAGAAGGGATAAACACAAAAGGCTTAATCAAAATTTGCATTAAACAAAGTACCCTTTTAGAGTAAAGATGGAGCAACAAAATTTCATTCCTACCTTACAAGCATTCATCATAAATTCCTTTTCTCTCCTCACTTGATTTTTCCTTTTTCCATTCTTTTCTTTTCTTTACTTTTCAAACTTTGTTCAACATTTTTTTTTCTTCTCTGTTTTTTTTTTTCATCATTCTGACAATTGTCATTTTGATTTGAATATTTTTTTTTCCTCTTCTTTTTTGTTTTTCAACACGATTGAAGGAAAAGGCAAAGATCTGCTAGCAACACAATTATTTTCTTTCCAAACCAAATTTCCAACTAATTGCTCCATCCTTTTTCCAAAAGGTTACCTGCATATGCTTGAATTAAAGACAAGGGTACCAAGGAATATCAGTATTCATAAAGCTCAAAATGGGCAACTAGTGGATAAGCAAATCAGAAGGCATTGAATAATACCTAAAGTGCCTCAATCATATTTAAGCATGCATGCGATCCAAATTCGCCTTGAAATGGTTACCAAGCAAGTTCTAGAATGCACAATCTTTGGGAAAATCACTCAAACAAAGAAAGGGATAATACAATATCAAGCACAAATCCCTGTAATGGTCCAATTCTCACCTTTAGAAGTTCAATTCAGTGGAAAGATTTTCAAAAAGGGAACTTTATGCTAATTTTTAGCTTTCTCAGGATTAACCCAAATCAATTTCGATCAAATGTTTATAAAAAAAAATCTTTAAATTGGGATCCTTGACGACAAAAATTGTTAATTCCCAAAATAAATGGGTCAGACTCATTACTTAAAGACAAACTTTGAGTATCAGTTCAAGCAATCATATGCAAACAGATATATTCAATGAATGAGCATGCATTTAATTAGTTGAAGACTTAACAAACTTTGAACTCCCTTCCCACACTTAGAGACCAGCATTGTCCCCAATGCAGAAAATAAATAAAATAAAAAGATAATGAAAGGAGAGGGATGAAAAGAGCACTTCCTGGTAGGCAGCTAACGACAGAAGTATTCCGAGTGCATCAGCAGAAACGCAGCTTGGCGGGTTTTAAGTTTAAAAAAGAAAAAGAAAAAAGAACAAAACACACAAGAGATAACAAAAAGGGAAAGAAACACAGGTTGCCTCCTGCAAAGCGCTTGTTTAACGTCGAGAGCCTGACGGTTAGGCCCCAATGGGCTTATTCCAAGAGCATAGTTTGGCGCTCAGGTACCGCACCATCCTCATAATGCTTAGCTCTCTGTCCATTAATTTTGAAAGTCTCATGACTATCACTCATAACTTCAAGCACGCCATATGGGAAGACTTTGACAACTTCATAAGGGCCAATCCATCTTGACTTCAGTTTTCCTGGAAACAAACGAAGTCGTGAGTTAAAGATTAAAACTTTATCACCCACAGAAAACTCACGCTTTTGAATATGTTTGTCATGCCATCTTTTTGTGCGCTCCTTGTATAACTTGGCATTTTCATATGCCTCTAGACGAAATTCATCCATCTCATTAAGCTGCAATAAGCGCCTTTCACGCTGAGCATATGAAATATTAAGGGGAATGATATCTGGGGGCTTTTTAATTGAAGGCTTTGGCATTTGTGAATTAAGCCCCTCTAGAACCTTGAATTGTCTCATCCCTTTCCATCTCTCTTGGGTCATTCCTGCCTCCAATGTCATTATGTCATCTATCACCTCTTCGGACTCCATAAGTTCATCCCTGTCAAAAATTAAAATTTTCTCAAGGGGATCTTGAATTAATTGTTCCTGAAAGTGAGAAGATATCAGTGCAGTAGTATTATCCAAAGAATTAATAAAATTACAAGAATGAAGAGTGGAAGGAATTTTCAAAGAGTCAAAAATTTTAAAAACAACTTCCTCATCATCAAGCCTTAAAGTAAGCTTCCCTTGCTGAACATCAATAATGGTTCTGCCAGTGGCCAAAAAGGGTCTGCCCAAAATTATGGGAACCTCTTCATCTTCCTCTATATCAAGTACTATAAAGTCAGCAGGGAAGATAAACTTGTCAACCTTGACTAGGACATCCTCCACTATACCCCTGGGGTAGGTGATGGACCTATCAGCAAGCTGCAACGAAACAGTAGTGGGTTTAGGCTCTTGCATACCTAACCTGCGAAAAACAGATAAAGGCATCAAATTAATGCTTGCACCTAAATCACATAAAGCTTTTTCAAAATAAGAAGGACCAATAGAGCAAGGAATAGTAAAACTCCCTGGATCTTTAAGTTTAGGTGGTAACTTCTTTAAGAGGATGGCAGAACACTCCTCATTAAGCCTTACCGTTTCAAACTCCTCTAATTTCTTTTTATTACTCAATATCTCCTTGAGGAACTTTACATATTTAGGCATTTGTGCAATAGCTTCCACAAAAGGGACATTTATCTGCAGCTGCTTTAACAAATTCAAGAACTTGGTAAATTGTGGGTCATGTTGGCTAGCCTTCAACCTCTGAGGAAAAGGAATTTTCAGCTTTTGAGTATGAATAGGAGCTTCTTTTTCTAAGACTTCTTTCACCACATTGTCAACTTTCTCATCTTCTTTTGGGCTCCCGTCAGTAGGAACCTTTTTTTCCTCCTCTAATCTTTCATCTTTCTTACCATGAGGGCCTTCGACTTCTTTACCGCTTCTAAGGGTAATTATGTTAACCTGCTCCCTTGGATTTGGTTCTGATTGACTAGGTAAGGTCACTTGTGCTCTCTGAGTCATCAATGTCGCAAGAGTAGAGATTTGATTTTCCAATGTCTTGATCCTATCATCAGTTTTCTCCATGAATTGCATCATAGTATCATGGAGATTAGGCTTCTTTTCTTCTTGCCTGGCACCTTGGTTTTGCAAATGAGGCGGCCTATAGACATTCTGATTTTGGCCTTGACCTTTCTGTTGTCCTCCCTAAGAAAAATTAGGGTGATTTCTCCACTCAGGATTATAAGTGTTAGAATATGGATCGTTATGCCCCCAGTTAGAGTTACCCAAATAGTTGGCCTCCTCAGCTGATTCAACAAAGCGGTTACCCACCTGACAATTCTTGCTTTCATGCCCCGCCATGCCGCAAAGATCACAAAGAGATGGAGAGACAGGTGTGAATTGTGATTGTGTCTGCATCAGTGTTTCCAATTTCTTTGTAATGACATCCAATTTGAGATCCAATGCTGCATTTGACTCCACCTGATATACCCCAGGTTGTCTCTTGACCACATGCCTGTCACCAGATTTCCACTGATAACTAGAAGTCATTTGCTCTATCAAATCATAGGCTTCTTGTGGCCGCTTGCGCCAAATACTACCCCCTGCTGCTGCATCAATCATGGCCTTATTAGAAGAAGATAGCCCATCATAAAAGGATTGAACCAATTGCCACACCGGAAAGCCATGATGAGGACACTTTTTCAGCAATTCCTGGAATCGTTCCCATGCTTCATATAGAGATTCCATCTCCACCTGCACAAAAGTAGATATGTCATTACGCAATTTAGCAGATTTAGCAGGTGGAAAATATTTATCTAAAAATTTAATTGAAAGCTGATCCCAGGTAGTAATGGATCCAGAGGGCAAAGACTTTAGCCATAGTTTGGCCTTGTCGCGCAATGAAAAAGGGAATAGGCGCAACCTAATGGCATCATTAGAGACCCCATTGTATTTTATAGTGTCACAAATCTCCAAAAATTCATTTAAATGCAAGTGGGGGTCATCACTTGGTGACCCGCTAAACTGAATGGAAGATTGCAACATAGAGATCAAGGCTGGCTTAATCTCAAAGTTATTAGCCTCTACAGTAGGCCTAGTAATACTCCCTGTCAGATTTGTTGCCATAGGCCGAGCAAAGTCCAGCATAGTCCTCTGGTCTTCTTCAGCCATGGTTCCTCTCTGTCTTCTAATCTTGTGAAGAGTTCTATCAATTTCAAGGTCAAACTACAAAACAGGATTATGAGAGCACGTTAGCATAAAAAAATAAAATAAAACAAAATAAAATAAAATAAAATAAAAATTGGCGTCTAAATTAACTAGGAATTAATTTCCCTAATATCACCAAAAACAATCCCCGGCAACGGCGCCAAAAACTTGTTACGCTAAAATCGCACTTAAGGGCAAGTGCACCCTGTCGCACAAGTAATAAAGGAGTATTTGGGACTCCAAGTATCGAACCCACAAGGATTGTTGGTAATTACTAAGTTAATTAATCCCTTATGTTATCTAGACAATGAAATTCAAATGAGAAAGGAAAAACTATCAAGCAATTAGGAGAAAGTGAGGAAATCAAAGATTATCAAGCAAAGATTCAATTATGGAAAGCCTAGGGTGTCTGGTTTCACTTATGTCAAAACTCATAAAATTACCCAATTCCTCAATAACATGTGTTCCGATTGATTGCCAATCACCTGCTCTAATGCTATTAATACCCAATGGTCATGCAATATTAATATTCTTTTTCTCAATCTGAAACCCCCAATGGTCATGCAAGGCAAAGCGATCAAGAAAAGCATAAAGAACCAAAGTGATTTGTTAATTAAATAAGCGATTGAAAACAAAGGATTGAGTTTGGTCCACACAACCCCAAATCCGATTAATCCTAGAGTTCCGTTAACTAATTGTGAGTACGGTCGCGATCAATCAATTAACTTTTTAAAGGGTGCGCAAACCTTATTGGAAAACAAAGCACTAGGAAAAATCCAATCAATTAGGGAAACACAAAATTATTTAGAATTAGGAGAACATTATAAGAATTTGAACATAAGATCCACCATAACCCTAGTTATGGATTTAGCTACGCATAGTCAAAGAGAACAAAGCATAAACTAAAACCAAATTCAAATCCATAAAAGAACAATAGAAAAACTAAAACCCGGAAACTCCCTTGCAGTGAAATAGGTCCTTCACGAACAATTTGGGAGACGGTCCTTCACTTGATAGCTTCAAAAACCTCTCAAGCTCCGCTACAACTCTCTAATCAAGCAAAGGGCTATAGCTACTTTCTTTCTCTGAATGCCGGATATTCTCCTTGCACTGCCACTCCTCCTTTATAATATTTTAGTGGCCCAACAACTCTACAATCTTTTCTTCTAGGGTTTCCTAATTGTGCACAAATTCATTTAATGTGCAATTCTTGGATAACAGGGAAAGTAGATTGCTTTCCCACTTTGAGTATTCTTAATTAATGTGAGATAAGAGGGAAAATCTTCCAAGAATATAAAAATAGGAAACTTCCACAACTGGATTGATGATATCTTTGTAGGATCTTGCCAAAATCTTTCATAATTATGTTGATGATATCTTCATAGAATCCTGGAAAAATCCTTCATAATTAGGTTGCTGATATCTTTGTATCTTTCCCAAGATTGTTTCCATTTTAACACTTAAAAGCTTGATTCTCATAAATCTTCAACCTGCAATATTTAAAGGAAATTGGGTAAGTTTCCCTTATAAAATCTTCAAATAAATACCAAATCAAACTCAAATTCCTAGCATTTAAGTACATAAAATGGCAGTTTATCATTCGTTAAAAAGAACTTCTAGCCAGAGATGTAGATGTTCTGACGAAACACATGAGTTAGATGGCAGTTGAGAGAGTCAACAGAAGTGTATCAAGCTACCACGGAGGCTGAAGACTCAACATATCTTGGTTTTAAAGTTGAAAGCTCATTTAGACCTTTTCGATTGATCTTCGTTAAAAAGAACTTCTAGCCGGAGATGAAGAGGTTTTGTTGAAAAGCATGAGTTAGATGGTAGCTGGGAGAGTCAACATATGTGTATCAAGCACCCACGGAGGCTGAAGACTCAACATATCTTGGTTTTAAAGTTTAAAGCTCATTGGGACCTTTTCGACTGATCTTCATTTAAATGAACTTCTAGCCGGAGATGTAGATGTTTTGATGAAACACATGAGTTAGATGGCAATTGAGAGAGTCAACAGATGTGTATGAAGCTACCACGGAGGCTGAAGACTCAACATATCTTAGTTTTAAAGTTGAACGCTCATTTGGACCTTTTCGATTGATCTTCGTTAAAAAGAAGTTCTAGCCAGAGATGTAGATGTTTTGATGAAACACATGAGTTAGATGGCAATTGAGAGAGTCAACAGATGTGTACAAGCTACCACAGAGGCTGAAGACTCAACATATCTTGGTTTTAAAGTTGAAAGCTCATTTGGACCGTTTCGAATGATCTTCGTTAAGAAGAACTTCTAGCCAGAGATGTAGATGCTTTGACGAAACACATGAGTTAGATGGCAGTTGAGATAGTCAACAGATGTGTATCAAGCTACCTCGGAGGCTGAAGACTCAACATATCTTGGTTTTAAAGTTGAAAGCTCATTTATACCTTTTCGATTGATCTTCGTTAAAAAGAACTTCTAGCCAGAGATGTAGATGTTTTGACGAAACACATGAGTTAGATGGCAGTTGAGAGAGTCAACAGAAGTGTATCAAGCTACCTCGGAGGCTGAAGACTCAACATATCTTGGTTTTAAAGTTGAAAGCTCATTTATACCTTTTCGATTGATCTTCGTTAAAAAGAACTTCTAGCCAGAGATGTAGATGTTTTGACGAAACACATGAGTTAGATGGCAGTTGAGAGAGTCAACAGAAGTGTATCAAGCTACCACGGAGGCTGAAGACTCAACATATCTTGGTTTTAAAGTTGAAAGCTCATTTAGACCTTTTCGATTGATCTTCGTTAAAAAGAACTTCTAGCCGGAGATGAAGAAGTTTTGTTGAAAAACATGAGTTAGATGGTAGCTGGGAGAGTCAACATATGTGTATCAAGCACCCACGGAGGCTGAAGACTCAACATATCTTGGTTTTAAAGTTGAAAGCTCATTGGGACCTTTTCGACTGATCTTCATTTAAATGAACTTCTAGCTGGAGATGTAGATGTTTTGATGAAACTCATGAGTTAGCTGGCAGTTGAGAGAGTCAACAGATGTGTATCTAGCACCCACGGAGGCTGAAGACTCAACATATCTTGGATTTAAAGTTGAAAGCTCATTTGGACCATTTCAATTGATCTGCGTTAAAAAGAACTTCTAGCCGGAGATGTAGATGTTTTGATGAAACACATGAGTTAGATTGCAGTTGACAGAGTCAACAGTTGTGTATCTAGCACCCCCGGAGGCAGAAGACTCAAGATATGTTGGTTTGAAAGTTGAAAGCTCATTTGTGCCTTTTCTGTTGATCTTTGTTCAAAAGTACTTGTAGCCCAAGTTGTAGATGTTTTGATGAAACTCATGAGTTAGATGGTAGTTAAGAGTGTCAACAGATGTGGATCAAGAACCCACGGAGGCTGAAGACTCAAGATATCCTGGTTGAAAAGTTGAAAGCTCATTTGGACCCTCTCGATTGATCTTCGTTAAAAAGAACTTCTAGCCGGAGATGTAGATGTTTTGATGAAACACATGAGATAGATGGCAGTTGAGAGAGTCAACTGATGGGTATCTAGCACCCACAGAGGCTGAAAATTCAAGATATCTTGGTTTAAAAGTTGAAAGCTCATTTGTACATTTTATATTGATCTTCGATTAGCAGAATTTCTAGGCCAAGTTGTAGATGTTTTGACGAAACTCATGAGTTAGATGGTAGTTGAGAGTGTCAACAGATGTAGATCAAGAACCAAAGAGGCTGTAGACTCAAGATAACTTGGTTTAAAACATGAAAGCTCATTTGTACCTTTTCGGTTGATCTTCGTTCAAAAGATCTTCTGGCCCAAGTTATAGATGTTTTGATGAAACACATGAGTTAGATGGCAGTTGAAAGAGTCAACAGATGTGTATCAAGCTACCGCGGAGGCTGAAGACTCAACATATCTTGGTTTTAAAGTTGAAAGCTCATTTGGACCTTTTCGATTGATCTTCGTTAAAAAGAACTTCTAGCCAGAGATGTAGATGTTTTGATGAAGCACATGAGTTCAATGGCAGTTGAGAGAGTCAACAGATGTGTTCAAGCTACCACGGAGGCTGAAGACTCAACATATCTTGGTTTTAAAGTTGAAAGCTCATTTGGACCTTGTTGATTGATCTTCGTTAAAAAGAACTTCTAGCCGGCGATGTAAATGATTTGATGAAATACATTCGTTAGATGGTAGCAGAGAGAGTCAACATATGTGTATCAAGCACCCACGGAGGCCGAAGACTCAACATATCTTGGTTTTAAAGTTGAAAGCTCATTTGGACCTTTTCCATTGATCTTCGTTAAAAAGAGCTTCAAGCCAGAGATGTAGATGTTTTGATGAAACACATGAGTTAGATGGCAATTGAGAGAGTCAACAGATGTGTTCAAGCTACCATGGAGGCTGAATACTCAACATATCTTGGTTTTAAAGTTGAAAGCTCATTTGGACCTTTTCGATTGATTTTCGTTAAAAAGAACTTCTAGCCGGAGATGTAGATGTTTTAATGAAAGACATGAGTTAGATGGTAGCAGAGAGAGTCAACATATGTGAATCAAGCACCCACGGAGGCTGAAGACTCAACATATCTTGGTTTTAAAGTTGAAAGCTCATTTGGACCATTTCGATCGATCTTCGTTAAAAAGAACTTCTAGCCGGAGATGTAGTTGTTTTGATGAAACACATGAGTTAGATGGCAGTTGAGAGAGTCCACAGATGTGTATCAAGCACCCACGGAGGCTGAAGACTCAACATATCTTGGTTTTAAAGTTGAAAGCTCATTTGGACCTTTTCGATTGATCTTCGTTAAAAAGAACTTCTAGCCAGAGATGTAGATGTTTTGATGAAACACATGAGTTAGATGGTAGCAGAGAGAGTCAACATATGTGTATCAAGCACCCACAGAGGCTGAAGACTCAACATATCTTGGTTTTAAAGTTGAAAGCTCATTGGGACCTTATCGATTGATCTTCATTTAAATGAACTTCTAGCTGGAGATGTAGATGTTTTGATGAAACTCATGAGTTAGCTGGCAGTTGAGAGAGTCAACAGATGTGTATCTAGCACCCACGGAGGCTGAAGACTCAAAATATCTTGGATTTAAAGTTGAAATCTCATTTGGACCATTTCAATTGATCTTCGTTAAAAAGAACTTCTAGCCGGAGATGTAGTTGTTTTGATGAAACACATGAGTTAGATGGTAGCAGAGAGAGTCAACATATGTGTATCAAGCACCCACAGAGGCTGAAGACTCAACATATCTTGGTTTTAAAGTTGAAAGCTCATTTGGACCATTTCGATTGATCTTCGTTAAAAAGAACTTCTAGCCGGAGATGTAGTTGTTTTGATGAAACACATGAGTTAGATGGTAGCAGAGAGAGTCAACATATGTGTATCAAGCACCCACGGAGGCTGAAGACTCAACATATCTTGGTTTTAAAGTTGAAAGCTCATTGGGACCTTTTCGATTGATCTTCATTTAAACGAACTTCTAGCCGGAGATGTAGAAGTTTCGATGAAACTCATGAGTTAGGTGGCAGTTGAGAGAGCCAACAGATGTGTATCTAGCACCCACGGAGGCTGAAGACTCAACATATCTTGGTTTTAAAGTTGAAAGCTCATTTGGACCATTTCGATCGATCTTCGTTAAAAAGAACTTCTAGCCGGAGATGTAGTTGTTTTGATGAAACACATGAGTTAGATGGCAGTTGAGAGAGTCCACAGATGTGTATCAAGCACCCACGGAGGCTGAAGACTCAACATATCTTGGTTTTAAAGTTGAAAGCTCATTTGGACCTTTTCGATTGATCTTCATTAAAAAGAACTTCTAGCCAGAGATGTAGATGTTTTGATGAAACACATGAGTTAGATGGTAGCAGAGAGAGTCAACATATGTGTATCAAGCACCCACAGAGGCTGAAGACTCAACATATCTTGGTTTTAAAGTTGAAAGCTCATTGGGACCTTATCGATTGATCTTCATTTAAATGAACTTCTAGCTGGAGATGTAGATGTTTTGATGAAACTCATGAGTTAGCCGGGCGATTGAGAGAGTCAACAGATGTGTATCTAGCACCCTCGGAGGCTGAAGACTCAAAATATCTTGGATTTAAAGTTGAAAGCTCATTTGGACCATTTCAATTGATCTGCGTTAAAAAGAACTTCTAGCCGGAGATGTAGATGTTTTGATGAAACACATGAGTTAGATTGCAGTTGACAGAGTCAACAGTTGTGTATCTAGCACCCCCAGCGGCAGAAGACTCAAGATATGTTGGTTTGATAGTTGAAAGCTCATTTGTGCCTTTTCTATTGATCTTTGTACAAAAGTACTTGTAGCCCAAGTTGTAGATGTTTTGATGAAACTCATGAGTTAGATGGTAGTTAAGAGTGTCAACAGATGTGGATCAAGAACCCACGGAGGCTGAAGACTAAAGATATCCTGGTTGAAAAGTTGAAAGCTCATTTGGACCCTCACGATTGATCTTCGATAAAAAGAACTTCTAGCCGGAGATATAGATGTTTTGATGAAACACATGAGATAGATGGCAGTTGAGAGAGTCAACTGATGGGTATCTAGCACCCACGGAGGCTGAAGACTCAAGATATCTTGGTTTAAAAGTTGAAAGCTCATTTGTACATTTTCTATTGATCTTCGATGAGCAGAATTTCTAGGCCAAGTTGTAGATGTTTTGACGAAACTCATGAGTTAGATGGTAGTTGAGAGTGTCAACAGATGTAGATCAAGAACCAAAGAGGCTGTAGACTCAAGATAACTTGGTTTAAAACATGAAAGCTCATTTGTACCTTTTCGGTTGATCTTCGTTCAAAAGATCATCTGGCCCAAGTTTTAGATGTTTTGATGAAACACATGAGTTAGATGGCAGTTGAAAGAGTCAACAGATGTGTATCAAGCTACCGCGGAGGCTGAAGACTCAACATATCTTGGTTTTAAAGTTGAAAGCTCATTTGGACCTTTTCGATTGATCTTCGTTAAAAAGAACTTCTAGCCGGAGATGTAGTTGTTTTGATGAAACACATGAGTTAGATGGCAGTTGAGAGAGTCCACAGATATGTATCAAGCACCCATGGAGGCTGAAGACTCAACATATCTTGGTTTTAAAGTTGAAAGCTCATTTGGACCATTTCGATTGATCTTCGTTAAAAAGAACTTCTAGCCGGAGATGTAGTTGTTTTGATGAAACACATGAGTTAGATGGCAGTTGAGAGAGTCCACAGATGTGTATCAAGCACCCACGGAGGCTGAAGACTCAACATATCTTGGTTTTAAAGTTGAAAGCTCATTTGGACCTTTTCGATTGATCTTCGTTAAAAAGAACTTCTAGCCAGAGATGTAGATGTTTTGATGAAACACATGAGTTAGATGGTAGCAGAGAGAGTCAACATATGTGTATCAAGCACCCACAGAGGCTGAAGACTCAACATATCTTGGTTTTAAAGTTGAAAGCTCATTGGGACCTTATCGATTGATCTTCATTTAAATGAACTTCTAGCTGGAGATGTAGATGTTTTGATGAAACTCATGAGTTAGCTGGCAGTTGAGAGAGTCAACAGATGTGTATCTAGCACCCACGAAGGCTGAAGACTCAAAATATCTTGGATTTAAAGTTGAAATCTCATTTGGACCATTTCAATTGATCTTCGTTAAAAAGAACTTCTAGCTGGAGATGTAGTTGTTTTGATGAAACACATGAGTTAGATGGTAGCAGAGAGAGTCAACATATGTGTATCAAGCACCCACAGAGGCTGAAGACTCAACATATCTTGGTTTTAAAGTTGAAAGCTCATTGGGACCTTATCGATTGATCTTCATTTAAATGAACTTCTAG
Organism: Styphnolobium japonicum; assembly: GCA_023212625.1. NCBI lineage: Eukaryota > Viridiplantae > Streptophyta > Magnoliopsida > Fabales > Fabaceae > Styphnolobium > Styphnolobium japonicum. The sequence goes on from JALBWW010000013.1 coordinate 17,245,113, forward strand.
CTGGAGATGTAGATGTTTTGATGAAACTCATGAGTTAGCTGGCAGTTGAGAGAGTCAACAGATGTGTATCTAGCACCCACGGAGGCTGAAGACTCAAAATATCTTGGATTTAAAGTTGAAAGCTCATTTGGACCATTTCAATTGATCTGCGTTAAAAAGAACTTCTAGCCGGAGATGTAGATGTTTTGATGAAACACATGAGTTAGATTGCAGTTGACAGAGTCAACAGTTGTGTATCTAGCACCCCCAGCGGCAGAAGACTCAAGATATGTTGGTTTGATAGTTGAAAGCTCATTTGTGCCTTTTCTATTGATCTTTGTTCAAAAGTACTTGTAGCCCAAGTTGTAGATGTTTTGATGAAACTCATGAGTTAGATGGTAGTTAAGAGTGTCAACAGATGTGGATCAAGAACCCACGGAGGCTGAAGACTAAAGATATCCTGGTTGAAAAGTTGAAAGCTCATTTGGACCCTCACGATTGATCTTCGATAAAAAGAACTTCTAGCCGGAGATATAGATGTTTTGATGAAACACATGAGATAGATGGCGATTGAGAGAGTCAAGCGATGGGTATCTAGCACCCACGGAGGTGAAGACTCAAGATATCTTGGTTTAAAAGTTGAAAGCTCATTTGTACATTTTCTATTGATCTTCGATGAGCAGAATTTCTAGGCCAAGTTGTAGATGTTTTGACGAAACTCATGAGTTAGATGGTAGTTGAGAGTGTCAACAGATGTAGATCAAGAACCAAAGAGGCTGTAGACTCAAGATAACATGGTTTAAAACATGAAAGCTCATTTGTACCTTTTCGGTTGATCTTCGTTCAAAAGATCTTCTGGCCCAAGTTATAGATGTTTTGATGAAACACATGAGTTAGATGGCAGTTGAAAGAGTCAACAGATGTGTATCAAGCTACCGCGGAGGCTGAAGACTCAACATATCTTGGTTTTAAAGTTGAAAGCTCATTTGGACCATTTCAATTGATCTGCGTTAAAAAGAACTTCTAGCCGGAGATGTAGATGTTTTGATGAAACACATGAGTTAGATTGCAGTTGACAGAGTCAACAGTTGTGTATCTAGCACCCCCAGCGGCAGAAGACTCAAGATATGTTGGTTTGATAGTTGAAAGCTCATTTGTGCCTTTTCTATTGATCTTTGTACAAAAGTACTTGTAGCCCAAGTTGTAGATGTTTTGATGAAACTCATGAGTTAGATGGTAGTTAAGAGTGTCAACAGATGTGGATCAAGAACCCACGGAGGCTGAAGACTAAAGATATCCTGGTTGAAAAGTTGAAAGCTCATTTGGACCCTCACGATTGATCTTCGATAAAAAGAACTTCTAGCCGGAGATATAGATGTTTTGATGAAACACATGAGATAGATGGCAGTTGAGAGAGTCAACTGATGGGTATCTAGCACCCACGGAGGCTGAAGACTCAAGATATCTTGGTTTAAAAGTTGAAAGCTCATTTGTACATTTTCTATTGATCTTCGATGAGCAGAATTTCTAGGCCAAGTTGTAGATGTTTTGACGAAACTCATGAGTTAGATGGTAGTTGAGAGTGTCAACAGATGTAGATCAAGAACCAAAGAGGCTGTAGACTCAAGATAACTTGGTTTAAAACATGAAAGCTCATTTGTACCTTTTCGGTTGATCTTCGTTCAAAAGATCTTCTGGCCCAAGTTATAGATGTTTTGATGAAACACATGAGTTAGATGGCAGTTGAAAGAGTCAACAGATGTGTATCAAGCTACCGCGGAGGCTGAAGACTCAACATATCTTGGTTTTAAAGTTGAAAGCTCATTTGGACCTTTTCGATTGATCTTCGTTAAAAAGAACTTCTAGCCAGAGATGTAGATGTTTTGATGAAGCACATGAGTTCAATGGCAGTTGAGAGAGTCAACAGATGTGTTCAAGCTACCACGGAGGCTGAAGACTCAACATATCTTGGTTTTAAAGTTGAAAGCTCATTTGGACCTTGTCGATTGATCTTCGTTAAAAAGAACTTCTAGCCGGCGATGTAAATGATTTGATGAAATACATTCGTTAGATGGTAGCAGAGAGAGTCAACATATGTGTATCAAGCACCCACGGAGGCCGAAGACTCAACATATCTTGGTTTTAAAGTTGAAAGCTCATTTGGACCTTTTCCATTGATCTTCGTTAAAAAGAGCTTCTAGCCAGAGATGTAGATGTTTTGATGAAACACATGAGTTAGATGGCAATTGAGAGAGTCAACAGATGTGTTCAAGCTACCATGGAGGCTGAATACTCAACATATCTTGGTTTTAAAGTTGAAAGCTCATTTGGACCTTTTCCATTGATCTTCGTTAAAAAGAGCTTCTAGCCAGAGATGTAGATGTTTTGATGAAACACATGAGTTAGATGGCAATTGAGAGAGTCAACAGATGTGTTCAAGCTACCATGGAGGCTGAATACTCAACATATCTTGGTTTTAAAGTTGAAAGCTCATTTGGACCTTTTCGATTGATTTTCGTTAAAAAGAACTTCTAGCCGGAGATGTAGATATTTTAATGAAAGACATGAGTTAGATGGTAGCAGAGAGAGTCAACATATGTGAATCAAGCACCCACGGAGGCTGAAGACTCAACATATCTTGGTTTTAAAGTTGAAAGCTCATTTGGACCATTTCGATTGATCTTCGTTAAAAGAACTTCTAGCCGGAGATGTAGTTGTTTTGATGAAACACATGAGTTAGATGGCAGTTGAGAGAGTCCACAGATGTGTATCAAGCACCCATGGAGGCTGAAGACTCAACATATCTTGGTTTTAAAGTTGAAAGCTCATTTGGACCATTTCGATTGATCTTCGTTAAAAAGAAATTCTAGCCGAAGATGTAGTTGTTTTGATGAAACACATGAGTTAGATGGCAATTGAGAGAGTCCACAGATGTGTATCTAGCACCCACAGAGGCAGAAGACTCAACTTATCTTGGTTTTAAAGTTGACACTCATTTGGACCTTTTCGATTGATCTTCGTTAAAAAGAACTTCTAGCCAGAGATGTAGATGTTTTGATGAAACACATGAGTTAGATGGTAGCAGAGAGAGTCAACATATGTGTATCAAGCACCCACAGAGGCTGAAGACTCAACATATCTTGGTTTTAAAGTTGAAAGCTCATTGGGACCTTATCGATTGATCTTCATTTAAATGAACTTCTAGCTGGAGATGTAGATGTTTTGATGAAACTCATGAGTTAGCTGGCAGTTGAGAGAGTCAACAGATGTGTATCTAGCACCCACGGAGGCTGAAGACTCAAAATATCTCGGATTTAAAGTTGAAATCTCATTTGGACCATTTCAATTGATCTTCGTTAAAAAGAACATCTAGCCGGAGATGTAGTTGTTTTGATGAAACACATGAGTTAGATGGCAGTTGAGAGAGTCCACAGATGTGTATCAAGCACCCATGGAGGCTGAAGACTCAACATATCTTGGTTTTAAAGTTGAAAGCTCATTTGGACCATTTCGATTGATCTTCGTTAAAAAGAACTTCTAGCCGGAGATGTAGTTGTTTTGATGAAACACATGAGTTAGATGGCAGTTGAGAGAGTCCACAGATGTGTATCAAGCACCCACGGAGGCTGAAGACTCAACATATCTTGGTTTTAAAGTTGAAAGCTCATTTGGACCTTTTCGATTGATCTTCGTTAAAAAGAACTTCTAGCCGGCGATGTAAATGATTTGATGAAATACATTCGTTAGATGGTAGCAGAGAGAGTCAACATATGTGTATCAAGCACCCACGGAGGCCGAAGACTCAACATATCTTGGTTTTAAAGTTGAAAGCTCATTTGGACCTTTTCCATTGATCTTCGTTAAAAAGAGCTTCTAGCCAGAGATGTAGATGTTTTGATGAAACACATGAGTTAGATGGCAATTGAGAGAGTCAACAGATGTGTTCAAGCTACCATGGAGGCTGAATACTCAACATATCTTGGTTTTAAAGTTGAAAGCTCATTTGGACCTTTTCCATTGATCTTCGTTAAAAAGAGCTTCTAGCCAGAGATGTAGATGTTTTGATGAAACACATGAGTTAGATGGCAATTGAGAGAGTCAACAGATGTGTTCAAGCTACCATGGAGGCTGAATACTCAACATATCTTGGTTTTAAAGTTGAAAGCTCATTTGGACCTTTTCGATTGATTTTCGTTAAAAAGAACTTCTAGCCGGAGATGTAGATGTTTTAATGAAAGACATGAGTTAGATGGTAGCAGAGAGAGTCAACATATGTGAATCAAGCACCCACGGAGGCTGAAGACTCAACATATCTTGGTTTTAAAGTTGAAAGCTCATTTGGACCATTTCGATTGATCTTCGTTAAAAAGAACTTCTAGCCGGAGATGTAGTTGTTTTGATGAAACACATGAGTTAGATGGCAGTTGAGAGAGTCCACAGATGTGTATCAAGCACCCATGGAGGCTGAAGACTCAACATATCTTGGTTTTAAAGTTGAAAGCTCATTTGGACCATTTCGATTGATCTTCGTTAAAAAGAACTTCTAGCCGGAGATGTAGTTGTTTTGATGAAACACATGAGTTAGATGGCAGTTGAGAGAGTCCACAGATGTGTATCAAGCACCCACGGAGGCTGAAGACTCAACATATCTTGGTTTTAAAGTTGAAAGCTCATTTGGACCTTTTCGATTGATCTTCGTTAAAAAGAACTTCTAGCCGGAGATGTAGATGTTTTGATGAAACACATGAGTTAGATGGTAGCAGAGAGAGTCAACATATGTGTATCAAGCACCCACAGAGGCTGAAGACTCAACATATCTTGGTTTTAAAGTTGAAAGCTCATTGGGACCTTATCGATTGATCTTCATTTAAATGAACTTCTAGCTGGAGATGTAGATGTTTTGATGAAACTCATGAGTTAGCTGGCAGTTGAGAGAGTCAACAGATGTGTATCTAGCACCCACGGAGGCTGAAGACTCAAAATATCTTGGATTTAAAGTTGAAATCTCATTTGGACCATTTCAATTGATCTTCGTTAAAAAGAACATCTAGCCGGAGATGTAGTTGTTTTGATGAAACACATGAGTTAGATGGTAGCAGAGAGAGTCAACATATGTGTATCAAGCACCCACAGAGGCTGAAGACTCAACATATCTTGGTTTTAAAGTTGAAAGCTCATTTGGACCATTTCGATTGATCTTCGTTAAAAAGAACTTCTAGCCGGAGATGTAGTTGTTTTGATGAAACACATGAGTTAGATGGTAGCAGTGAGAGTCAACATATGTGTATCAAGCACCCACAGAGGCTGAAGACTCAACATATCTTGGTTTTAAAGTTGAAAGCTCATTTGGACCTTTTCCATTGATCTTCGTTAAAAAGAGCTTCAAGCCAGAGATGTAGATGTTTTGATGAAACACATGAGTTAGATGGCAATTGAGAGAGTCAACAGATGTGTTCAAGCTACCATGGAGGCTGAATACTCAACATATCTTGGTTTTAAAGTTGAAAGCTCATTTGGACCTTTTCGATTGATCTTCGTTAAAAAGAACTTCTAGCCGGAGATGTAGATATTTTAATGAAAGACATGAGTTAGATGGTAGCAGAGAGAGTCAACATATGTGAATCAAGCACCCACGGAGGCTGAAGACTCAACATATCTTGGTTTTAAAGTTGAAAGCTCATTTGGACCATTTCGATCGATCTTCGTTAAAAAGAACTTCTAGCCGGAGATGTAGTTGTTTTGATGAAACACATGAGTTAGATGGCAGTTGAGAGAGTCCACAGATGTGTATCAAGCACCCACGGAGGCTGAAGACTCAACATATCTTGGTTTTAAAGTTGAAAGCTCATTTGGACCTTTTCGATTGATCTTCGTTAAAAAGAACTTCTAGCCAGAGATGTAGATGTTTTGATGAAACACATGAGTTAGATGGTAGCAGAGAGAGTCAACATATGTGTATCAAGCACCCACAGAGGCTGAAGACTCAACATATCTTGGTTTTAAAGTTGAAAGCTTATTTGGACCTTTTCCATTGATCTTCGTTAAAAAGAGCTTCAAGCCAGAGATGTAGATGTTTTGATGAAACACATGAGTTAGATGGCAATTGAGAGAGTCAACAGATGTGTTCAAGCTACCATGGAGGCTGAATACTCAACATATCTTGGTTTTAAAGTTGAAAGCTCATTTGGACCTTTTCGATTGATCTTCGTTAAAAAGAACTTCTAGCCGGAGATGTAGATATTTTAATGAAAGACATGAGTTAGATGGTAGCAGAGAGAGTCAACATATGTGAATCAAGCACCCACGGAGGCTGAAGACTCAACATATCTTGGTTTTAAAGTTGAAGGCTCATTTGGACCATTTCGATCGATCTTCGTTAAAAAGAACTTCTAGCCGGAGATGTAGTTGTTTTGATGAAACACATGAGTTAGATGGCAGTTGAGAGAGTCCACAGATGTGTATCAAGCACCCACGGAGGCTGAAGACTCAACATATCTTGGTTTTAAAGTTGAAAGCTCATTTGGACCTTTTCGATTGATCTTCGTTAAAAAGAACTTCTAGCCAGAGATGTAGATGTTTTGATGAAACACATGAGTTAGATGGTAGCAGAGAGAGTCAACATATGTGTATCAAGCACCCACAGAGGCTGAAGACTCAACATATCTTGGTTTTAAAGTTGAAAGCTCATTGGGACCTTATCGATTGATCTTCATTTAAATGAACTTCTAGCTGGATATGTAGATGTTTTGATGAAACTCATGAGTTAGCTGGCAGTTGAGAGAGTCAACAGATGTGTATCTAGCACCCACGGAGGCTGAAGACTCAAAATATCTTGGATTTAAAGTTGAAATCTCATTTGGACCATTTCAATTGATCTTCGTTAAAAAAAACATCTAGCCGGAGATGTAGTTGTTTTGATGAAACACATGAGTTAGATGGTAGCAGAGAGAGTCAACATATGTGTATCAAGCACCCACAGAGGCTGAAGACTCAACATATCTTGGTTTTAAAGTTGAAAGCTCATTTGGACCATTTCGATTGATCTTCGTTAAAAAGAACTTCTAGCCGGAGATGTAGTTGTTTTGATGAAACACATGAGTTAGATGGTAGCAGAGAGAGTCAACATATGTGTATCAAGCACCCACAGAGGCTGAAGACTCAACATATCTTGGTTTTAAAGTTGAAAGCTCATTGGGACCTTATCGATTGATCTTCATTTAAATGAACTTCTAGCTGGAGATGTAGATGTTTTGATGAAACTCATGAGTTAGCTGGCAGTTGAGAGAGTCAACAGATGTGTATCTAGCACCCTCGGAGGCTGAAGACTCAAAATATCTTGGATTTAAAGTTGAAAGCTCATTTGGACCATTTCAATTGATCTGCGTTAAAAAGAACTTCTAGCCGGAGATGTAGATGTTTTGATGAAACTCATGAGTTAGCTGGCAGTTGAGAGAGTCAACAGATGTGTATCTAGCACCCACGGAGGCTGAAGACTCAACATATCTTGGATTTAAAGTTGAAAGCTCATTTGGACCATTTCAATTGATCTGCGTTAAAAAGAACTTCTAGCCGGAGATGTAGATGTTTTGATGAAACACATGAGTTAGATTGCAGTTGATTGAGTCAACAGTTGTGTATCTAGCACCCCCGGAGGCAGAAGACTCAAGATATGTTGGTTTGAAAGTTGAAAGCTCATTTGTGCCTTTTCTGTTGATCTTTGTTCAAAAGTACTTGTAGCCCAAGTTGTAGATGTTTTGATGAAACTCATGAGTTAGATGGTAGTTAAGAGTGTCAACAGATGTGGATCAAGAACCCACGGAGGCTGAAGACTCAAGATATCCTGGTTGAAAAGTTGAAAGCTCATTTGGACCCTCACGATTGATCTTCGATAAAAAGAACTTCTAGCCGGAGATGTAGATGTTTTGATGAAACACATGAGATAGATGGCGATTGAGAGAGTCAAGCGATGGGTATCTAGCACCCACGGAGGCTGAAGACTCAAGATATCTTGGTTTAAAAGTTGAAAGCTCATTTGTACATTTTCTATTGATCTTCGATTAGAAGAATTTCTAGGCCAAGTTGTAGATGTTTTGACGAAACTCATGAGTTAGATGGTAGTTGAGAGTGTCAACAGATGTAGATCAACAACCCAAAGAGGCTGTAGACTCAAGATAACTTGGTTTAAAACATGAAAGCTCATTTGTACCTTTTCGGTTGATCTTCGTTCAAAAGATCTTCTGGCCCAAGTTGTAGATGTTTTGATGAAACACATGAGTTAGATGGCAGTTGAAAGAGTCAACAGATGTGTATCAAGCTACCGCATGAGGTGAAGACTCAACATATCTTGGTTTTAAAGTTGAAAGCTCATTTGGACCTTTTCGATTGATCTTCGTTAAAAGAACTTCTAGCCGAGAGATGTAGATGTTTTGATGAAGCACATGAGTTCAATGGCGATTGAGAGAGTCAACGAGATGTGATCAAGCTACCACGGAGGTGAAGACTCAACATATCTTGGTTTTAAAGTTGAAAGCTCATTTGGACCTTGTCGATTGATCTTCGTTAAAAGAACTTCTAGCGCGATGTAAATGATTTGATGAAATACATTCGTTAGATGGTAGCGAGAGAGAGTCAACATATGTGTATCAAGCACCCACGGAGGCCGAAGACTCAACATATCTTGGTTTTAAAGTTGAAAGCTCATTTGGACCTTTTCCATTGATCTTCGTTAAAAAGAGCTTCTAGCCAGAGATGTAGATGTTTTGATGAAACTCATGAGTTAGATGGCAATTGAGAGAGTCAACAGATGTGTTCAAGCTACCATGGAGGCTGAATACTCAACATATCTTGGTTTTAAAGTTGAAAGCTCATTTGGACCTTTTCGATTGATTTTCGTTAAAAAGAACTTCTAGCCGAAGATGTAGATGTTTTAATGAAAGACATGAGTTAGATGGTAGCAGAGAGAGTCAACATATGTGAATCAAGCACCCACGGAGGCTGAAGACTCAACATATCTTGGTTTTAAAGTTGAAAGCTCATTTGGACCGTTTCGATTGGTCTATGTTTAAAAGAACTTCTAGCCGGAGATGTACTTGTTTTGATGAAACACATGAGTTAGATGGCAGTTGACAGAGTCCACAGATGTGTATCAAGCACCCACGGAGGCTGAAGACTCAACATATCTTGGTTTTAAAGTTGAAAGCTCATTTGGACCTTTTCGATTGATCTTCGTTAAAAAGAACTTCTAGCCAGAGATGTAGATGTTTTGATGAAACACATGAGTTAGATGGTAGCAGAGAGAGTCAACATATTTGTATCAAGCACCCACAGAGGCTGAAGACTCAACATATCTTGGTTTTAAAGTTGAAAGCTCATTGCGACCTTATCGATTGATCTTCATTTAAATGAACTTCTAGCTGGAGATGTAGATGTTTTGATGAAACTCATGAGTTAGCTGGCAGTTGAGAGAGTCAACAGATGTGTATCTAGCACCCACGGAGGCTGAAGACTCAAAATATCTTGGATTTAAAGTTGAAAGCTCATTTGGACCATTTCAAATGATCTGCGTTAAAAAGAACTTCTAGCCGGAGATGTAGATGTTTTGATGAAACACATGAGTTAGATTGCGATTGTGAGTCAACGATTGTGTATCTAGCACCCCCGGAGGCAGAAGACTCAAGATATGTTGGTTTGAAAGTTGAAAGCTCATTTGTGCCTTTTCTGTTGATCTTTGTTCAAAAGTACTTGTAGCCCAAGTTGTAGATGTTTTGATGAAACTCATGAGTTAGATGGTAGTTAAGAGTGTCAACAGATGTGGATCAAGAACCCACGGAGGCTGAAGACTCAAGATATCCTGGTTGCAAAGTTGAAAGCTCATTTGGACCCTCTCGATTGATCTTCGATAAAAAGAACTTCTAGCCGGAGATGTAGATGTTTTGATGAAACACATGAGATAGATGGCAGTTGAGAGAGTCAACTGATGGGTATCTAGCACCCACGGAGGCTGAAGACTCAAGATATCTTGGTTTAAAAGTTGAAAGCTCATTTGTACATTTTCTATTGATCTTCGATTAGCAGAATTTCTAGGCCAAGTTGTAGATGTTTTGACGAAACTCATGAGTTAGATGGTAGTTGAGAGTGTCAACAGATGTAGATCAACAACCCAAAGAGGCTGTAGACTCAAGATAACTTGGTTTAAAACATGAAAGCTCATTTGTACCTTTTCGGTTGATCTTCGTTCAAAAGATCTTCTGGCCCAAGTTGTAGATGTTTTGATGAAACACATGAGTTAGATGGCAGTTGAAAGAGTCAACAGATGTGTATCAAGCTACCGCGGAGGCTGAAGACTCAACATATCTTGGTTTTAAAGTTGAAAGCTCATTTGGACCTTTTCGATTGATCTTCGTTAAAAAGAACTTCTAGCCAGAGATGTAGATGTTTTGATGAAGCACATGAGTTCAATGGCAGTTGAGAGAGTCAACAGATGTGTTCAAGCTACCACGGAGGCTGAAGACTCAACATATCTTGGTTTTAAAGTTGAAAGCTCATTTGGACCTTGTCGATTGATCTTCGTTAAAAAGAACTTCTAGCCGGCGATGTAAATGATTTGATGAAATACATTCGTTAGATGGTAGCAGAGAGAGTCAACATATGTGTATCAAGCACCCACGGAGGCCGAAGACTCAACATATCTTGGTTTTAAAGTTGAAAGCTCATTTGGACCTTTTCCATTGATCTTCGTTAAAAAGAGCTTCTAGCCAGAGATGGAGATGTTTTGATGAAACACATGAGTTAGATGGCAATTGAGAGAGTCAACAGATGTGTTCAAGCTACCATGGAGGCTGAATACTCAACATATCTTGGTTTTAAAGTTGAAAGCTCATTTGGACCTTTTCGATTGATTTTCGTTAAAAAGAACTTCTAGCCGGAGATGTAGATGTTTTAATGAAAGACATGAGTTAGATGGTAGCAGAGAGAGTCAACATATGTGAATCAAGCACCCACGGAGGCTGAAGACTCAACATATCTTGGTTTTAAAGTTGAAAGCTCATTTGGACCGTTTCGATTGGTCTTTGTTTAAAAGAAATTCTAGCCGGAGATGTAGTTGTTTTGATGAAACACATGAGTTAGATGGCAGTTGAGAGAGTCCACAGATGTGTATCAAGCACCCACGGAGGCTGAAGACTCAACATATCTTGGTTTTAAAGTTGAAAGCTCATTTGGACCATTTCGATCGATCTTCGTTAAAAAGAACTTCTAGCCGGAGATGTAGTTGTTTTGATGAAACACATGAGTTAGATGGCAGTTGAGAGAGTCCACAGATGTGTATCAAGCACCCACGGAGGCTGAAGACTCAACATATCTTGGTTTTAAAGTTGAAAGCTCATTTGGACCTTTTCGATTGATCTTCGTTAAAAAGAACTTCTAGCCAGAGATGTAGATGTTTTGATGAAACACATGAGTTAGATGGTAGCAGAGAGAGTCAACATATGTGTATCAAGCACCCACAGAGGCTGAAGACTCAACATATCTTGGTTTTAAAGTTGAAAGCTCATTGGGACCTTATCGATTGATCTTCATTTAAATGAACTTCTAGCTGGAGATGTAGATGTTTTGATGAAACTCATGAGTTAGCTGGCAGTTGAGAGAGTCAACAGATGTGTATCTAGCACCCACGGAGGCTGAAGACTCAAAATATCTTGGATTTAAAGTTGAAATCTCATTTGGACCATTTCAATTGATCTTCGTTAAAAAGAACATCTAGCCGGAGATGTAGTTGTTTTGATGAAACACATGAGTTAGATGGTAGCAGAGAGAGTCAACATATGTGTATCAAGCACCCACAGAGGCTGAAGACTCAACATATCTTGGTTTTAAAGTTGAAAGCTCATTTGGACCATTTCGATTGATCTTCGTTAAAAAGAACTTCTAGCCGGAGATGTAGTTGTTTTGATGAAACACATGAGTTAGATGGTAGCAGAGAGAGTCAACATATGTGTATCAAGCACCCACAGAGGCTGAAGACTCAACATATCTTGGTTTTAAAGTTGAAAGCTCATTGGGACCTTATCGATTGATCTTCATTTAAATGAACTTCTAGCTGGAGATGTAGATGTTTTGATGAAACTCATGAGTTAGCTGGCAGTTGAGAGAGTCAACAGATGTGTATCTAGCACCCTCGGAGGCTGAAGACTCAAAATATCTTGGATTTAAAGTTGAAAGCTCATTTGGACCATTTCAATTGATCTGCGTTAAAAAGAACTTCTAGCCGGAGATGTAGATGTTTTGATGAAACTCATGAGTTAGCTGGCAGTTGAGAGAGTCAACAGATGTGTATCTAGCACTCACGGAGGCTGAAGACTCAAAATGTCTTGGATTTAAAGTTGAAAGCTCATTTGGACCATTTCAATTGATCTGCGTTAAAAAGAACTTCTAGCCGGAGATGTAGATGTTTTGATGAAACACATGAGTTAGATTGCAGTTGACAGAGTCAACAGTTGTGTATCTAGCACCCCCAGCGGCAGAAGACTCAAGGTATGTTGGTTTGATAGTTGAAAGCTCATTTGTGCCTTTTCTATTGATCTTTGTTCAAAAGTACTTGTAGCCCAAGTTGTAGATGTTTTGATGAAACTCATGAGTTAGATGGTAGTTAAGAGTGTCAACAGATGTGGATCAAGAACCCACGGAGGCTGAAGACTCAAGATATCCTGGTTGAAAAGTTGAAAGCTCATTTGGACCCTCTCGATTGATCTTCGTTAAAAAGAACTTCTAGCCGGAGATGTAGATGTTTTGATGAAACACATGAGATAGATGGCAGTTGAGAGAGTCAACTGATGGGTATCTAGCACCCACGGAGGCTGAAGACTCAAGATATCTTGGTTTAAAAGTTGAAAGCTCATTTGTACATTTTCTATTGATCTTCGATTAGAAGAATTTCTAGGCCAAGTTGTAGATGTTTTGACGAAACTCATGAGTTAGATGGTAGTTGAGAGTGTCAACAGATGTAGATCAACAACCCAAAGAGGCTGTAGACTCAAGATAACTTGGTTTAAAACATGAAAGCTCATTTGTACCTTTTCGGTTGATCTTCGTTCAAAAGAACTTCTAGCCCAAGTTGTAGATGTTTTGATGAAACACATGAGTTAGATGGCAGTTGAAAGAGTCAACAGATGTGTATCAAGCTACCGCGGAGGCTGAAGACTCAACATATCTTGGTTTTAAAGTTGAAAGCTCATTTGGACCTTTTCGATTGATCTTCGTTAAAAAGAACTTCTAGCCAGAGATGTAGATGTTTTGATGAAGCACATGAGTTCAATGGCAGTTGAGAGAGTCAACAGATGTGATCAAGCTACCACGGAGGCTGAAGACTCAACATATCTTGGTTTTAAAGTTGAAAGCTCATTTGGACCTTGTCGATTGATCTTCGTTAAAAAGAACTTCTAGCCGGCGATGTAAATGATTTGATGAAATACATTCGTTAGATGGTAGCAGAGAGAGTCAACATATGTGTATCAAGCACCCACGGAGGCCGAAGACTCAACATATCTTGGTTTTAAAGTTGAAAGCTCATTTGGACCTTTTCCATTGATCTTCGTTAAAAAGAGCTTCTAGCCAGAGATGTAGATGTTTTGATGAAACACATGAGTTAGATGGCAATTGAGAGAGTCAACAGATGTGTTCAAGCTACCATGGAGGCTGAATACTCAACATATCTTGGTTTTAAAGTTGAAAGCTCATTTGGACCTTTTCGATTGATTTTCGTTAAAAAGAACTTCTAGCCGGAGATGTAGATGTTTTAATGAAAGACATGAGTTAGATGGTAGCAGAGAGAGTCAACATATGTGAATCAAGCACCCACGGAGGCTGAAGACTCAACATATCTTGGTTTTAAAGTTGAAAGCTCATTTGGACCGTTTCGATTGGTCTATGTTTAAAAGAACTTCTAGCCGGAGATGTACTTGTTTTGATGAAACACATGAGTTAGATGGCAGTTGACAGAGTCCACAGATGTGTATCAAGCACCCACGGAGGCTGAAGACTCAACATATCTTGGTTTTAAAGTTGAAAGCTCATTTGGACCTTTTCGATTGATCTTCGTTAAAAAGAACTTCTAGCCAGAGATGTAGATGTTTTGATGAAACACATGAGTTAGATGGTAGCAGAGAGTCAACATATTTGTATCAAGCACCCACAGAGGCTGAAGACTCAACATATCTTGGTTTTAAAGTTGAAAGCTCATTGGGACCTTATCGATTGATCTTCATTTAAATGAACTTCTAGCTGGAGATGTAGATGTTTTGATGAAACTCATGAGTTAGTAGCGGTTGAGAGAGTCAACGAGATGTGTATCTAGCACCCACGGAGGTCAAGACTCAAAATATCTTGGATTTAAAGTTGAAAGCTCATTTGGACCATTTCAAATGATCTGCGTTAAAAAGAACTTCTAGCCGGAGATGTAGATGTTTTGATGAAACACATGAGTTAGATTGCAGTTGACAGAGTCAACAGTTGTGTATCTAGCACCCCCAGCGGCAGAAGACTCAAGGTATGTTGGTTTGATAGTTGAAAGCTCATTTGTGCCTTTTCTATTGATCTTTGTTCAAAAGTACTTGTAGCCCAAGTTGTAGATGTTTTGATGAAACTCATGAGTTAGATGGTAGTTAAGAGTGTCAACAGATGTGGATCAAGAACCCACGGAGGCTGAAGACTCAAGATATCCTGGTTGCAAAGTTGAAAGCTCATTTGGACCCTCTCGATTGATCTTCGATAAAAAGAACTTCTAGCCGAAGATGTAGATGTTTTGATGAAACACATGAGATAGATGGCAGTTGAGAGAGTCAACTGATGGGTATCTAGCACCCACGGAGGCTGAAGACTCAACATATCTTGGTTTTAAAGTTGAAAGCTCATTGGGACCTTATCGATTGATCTTCATTTAAATGAACTTCTAGCTGGAGATGTAGATGTTTTGTTGAAACTCATGAGTTAGCTGGCAGTTGAGAGAGTCAACAGATGTGTATCTAGCACCCACGGAGGCTGAAGACTCAAAATATCTTGGATTTAAAGTTGAAAGCTCATTTGGACCATTTCAATTGATCTGCGTTAAAAAGAACTTCTAGCCGGAGATGTAGATGTTTTGATGAAGCACATGAGTTCAATGACAGTTGAGAGAGTCAACAGATGTGTTCAAGCTACCACGGAGGCTGAAGACTCAACATATCTTGGTTTTAAAGTTGAAAGCTCATTTGGACCTTGTCGATTGATCTTCGTTAAAAAGAACTTCTAGCCGGCGATGTAAATGATTTGATGAAATACATTCGTTAGATGGTAGCAGAGAGAGTCAACATATGTGTATCAAGCACCCACGGAGGCCGAAGACTCAACATATCTTGGTTTTAAAGTTGAAAGCTCATTTGGACCTTTTCCATTGATCTTCGTTAAAAAGAGCTTCTAGCCAGAGATGGAGATGTTTTGATGAAACACATGAGTTAGATGGCAATTGAGAGAGTCAACAGATGTGTTCAAGCTACCATGGAGGCTGAATACTCAACATATCTTGGTTTTAAAGTTGAAAGCTCATTTTGACCTTTTCGATTGATCTTCGTTAAAAAGATCTTCTAGCCAGAGATGTAGATGTTTTGATGAAACACATGAGTTAGATGGTAGCAGAGAGAGTCAACATATGTGTATCAAGCACCCACAGAGGCTGAAGACTCAACATATCTTGGTTTTAAAGTTGAAAGCTCATTGGGACCTTATCGATTGATCTTCATTTAAATGAACTTCTAGCTGGAGATGTAGGTGTTTTGATGAAACTTATGAGTTAGCTGGCAGTTGAGAGAGTCAACAGATGTGTATCTAGCACCCACGGAGGCTGAAGACTCAAAATATCTTGGATTTAAAGTTGAAAGCTCATTTGGACCATTTCAATTGATCTGCGTTAAAAAGAACTTCTAGCCGGAGATGTAGATGTTTTGATGAAACACATGAGTTAGATTGCAGTTGACAGAGTCAACAGTTGTGTATCTAGCACCCCCAGCGGCAGAAGACTCAAGGTATGTTGGTTTGATAGTTGAAAGCTCATTTGTGCCTTTTCTATTGATCTTTGTTCAAAAGTACTTGTAGCCCAAGTTGTAGATGTTTTGATGAAACTCATGAGTTAGATGGTAGTTAAGAGTGTCAACAGATGTGGATCAAGAACCCACGGAGGCTGAAGACTCAAGATATCCTGGTTGCAAAGTTGAAAGCTCATTTGGACCCTCTCGATTGATCTTCGATAAAAAGAACTTCTAGCCGGAGATGTAGATGTTTTGATGAAACACATGAGATAGATGGCAGTTGAGAGAGTCAACTGATGGGTATCTAGCACCCACGGAGGCTGAAGACTCAAGATATCTTGGTTTAAAAGTTGAAAGCTCATTTGGACCTTTTCGATTGAACTTCGTTAAAAAGAACTTCTAGCCAGAGATGTAGATGTTTTGATGAAACACATGAGTTAGATGGTAGCAGAGAGAGTCAACATATGTGTATCAAGCACCCACAGAGGCTGAAGACTCAACATATCTTGGTTTTAAAGTTGAAAGCTCATTGGGACCTTATCGATTGATCTTCATTTAAATGAACTTCTAGCTGGAGATATAGATGTTTTGATGAAACTCATGAGTTAGCTGGCAGTTGAGAGAGTCAACAGATTTGTATCTAGCACCCACGGAGGCTGAAGACTCAACATATCTTGGATTTAAAGTTGAAACTCATTTGGACCATTTTCTATTGATCTTCGATTAGCTGAATTTCTAGGCCAAGTTGTAGATGTTTTGACGAAACTCATGAGTTAGATGGTAGTTGAGAGTGTCAACAGATGTAGATCAAGAACCCAAAGAGGCTGTAGACTCAAGATAACTTGGTTTAAAACATGAAAGCTCATTTGTACCTTTTCGGTTGATCTTCGTTCAAAAGATCTTCTGGCCCAAGTTGTAGATGTTTTGATGAAACACATGAGTTAGATGGCAGTTGAAAGAGTCAACAGATGTGTATCAAGCTACCGCGGAGGCTGAAGACTCAACATATCTTGGTTTTAAAGTTGAAAGCTCATTTGGACCTTTTCGATTGATCTTCGTTAAAAAGAACTTCTAGCCAGAGATGTAGATGTTTTGATGAAGCACATGAGTTCAATGGCAGTTGAGAGAGTCAACAGATGTGTATCAAGCTACCGCGGAGGCTGAAGACTCAACATATCTTGGTTTTAAAGTTGAAAGCTCATTTGGACCTTGTCGATTGATCTTCGTTAAAAAGAACTTCTAGCCGGAGATGTAAATGATTTGATGAAATACATTCGTTAGATGGTAGCAGAGAGAGTCAACATATGTGTATCAAGCACCCACGGAGGCCGAAGACTCAACATATCTTGGTTTTAAAGTTGAAAGCTCATTTGGACCTTTTCCATTGATCTTCGTTAAAAAGAACTTCTAGCCAGAGATTTAGATGTTTTGATGAAACACATGAGTTAGATGGCAATTGAGAGAGTCAACAGATGTGTTCAAGCTACCACGGAGGCTGAAGACTCAACATATGTTGGTTTTAAAGTTGAAAGCTCATTTGGACCTTTTCGATTGATCTTCGTTAAAAAGAACTTCTAGCCGAAAATGTAGATGTTTTGATGAAACACATGAGTTAGATGGCAGTTGAGCGAGTCAACAGATGTGTATCTAGCACCCACGGAGGCTGAAGACTCAACATATCTTGGATTTAAAGTTGAAATCTCATTTTGACCATTTTCTATTGATCTTCGATTAGCAGAATTTCTAGGCCAAGTTGTAGATGTTTTGACGAAACTCATGAGTTAGATGGTAGTTGAGAGTGTCAACAGATGTAGATCAACAACCCAAAGAGGCTGTAGACTCAAGATAACTTGGTTTAAAACATGAAAGCTCATTTGTACCTTTTCGGTTGATCTTCGTTCAAAAGAACTTCTAGCCCAAGTTGTAGATGTTTTGATGAAACACATGAGTTAGATGGCAGTTGAAAGAGTCAACAGATGTGTATCAAGCTACCGCGGAGGCTGAAGACTCAACATATCTTGGTTTTAATGTTGAAAGCTCATTTGGACCTTAACGATTGATCTTCGTTAAAAAGAACTTCTAGCCAGAGATGTAGATCTTTTGATGAAGCACATGAGTTCAATGGCAGTTGAGAGAGTCAACAGATGTGTTCAAGCTACCACGGAGGCTGAAGACTCAACATATCTTGGTTTTAAAGTTGAAAGCTCATTTGGACCTTGTCGATTGATCTTCGTTAAAAAGAACTTCTAGCCGGAGATGTAAATGATTTGATGAAATACATTCGTTAGATGGTAGCAGAGAGAGTCAACAGATGTGTATCAAGCTACTGCGGAGGCTGAAGACTCAACATATCTTGGTTTTAAAGTTGAAAGCTCATTTGGACCTTGTCGATTGATCTTCGTTAAAAAGAACTTCTAGCCGGAGATGTAAATGATTTGATGAAATACATTCGTTAGATGGTAGCAGAGAGAGTCAACATATGGGTATCAAGCACCCACGGAGGCCGAAGACTCTACATATCTTCGTTTTAAAGTTGAAAGCTCATTTGGACCTTTTCCATTGATCTTCGTTAAAAAGAACTTCTAGCCAGAGATGTAGATGTTTTGATGAAACACATGAGTTAGATGGTAGCAGAGAGAGTCAACATATGTGTATCAAGCACCCACGGAGGCCGAAGACTCAACATATCTTGGTTTTAAAGTTGAAAGCTCATTTGGACCTTTTCGATTGATCTTCGTTTAAAAGAACTTCTAGCCGATGATGTAGATGTTTTGATGAAACACATGAGTTAGATGGCAGTTGAAAGAGTCAACAGATGTGTATCAAGCTACCACGGAGGCTGAAGACTCAACATATCTTAGTTTTAAAGGTGAAAGCTCATTTGGACCTTTTCCATTGATATTCGTTAAAAAGAGCTTCTAGCCAGAGATTTAGATGTTTTGATGAAACACATGAGTTAGATGGCAATTGAGAGAGTCAACAGATGTGTTCAAGCTACCACGGAGGCTGAAGACTCAACATATCTTGGTTTTAAAGTTGAAAGCTCATTTGGACCTTTTCGATTGATCTTCATTAAAAAGAACTTCTAGCCAGAGATGTAGATGTTTTGATGAAGCACATGAGTTCAATGGCAGTTGAGAGAGTCAACAGATGTGTTCAAGCTACCGCGGAGGCTGAAGACTAAACATATCTTGGTTTTAAAGTTGAAAGCTCATTTGGACCTTTTCGATTGATCTTCGTTAAAAAGAACTTCTAGCCAGAGATGTAGATGTTTTGATGAAGCACATGAGTTCAATGGCAGTTGAGAGAGTCAACAGATGTGTTTAAGCTACCACGGAGGCTGAAGACTCAACATATCTTGGTTTTAAAGTTGAAAGCTCATTTGGACCTTGACGATTGATCTTCGTTAAAAAGAACTTCTAGCCGGAGATGTAAATGATTTGATGAAATACATTCGTTAGATGGTAGCAGAGAGAGTCAACAGATGTGTATCAAGCTACCGCGGAGGCTGAAGACTCAGCATATCTTGGTTTTAAAGTTGAAAGCTCATTTGGACCTTTTCGATTGATCTTCGTTAAAAAGAACTTCTAGCCGAAGATGTAGATGTTTTGATGAAATACATGAGTTAGATGGCAGTTGAGCAAGTCAACAGATGTGTATCTAGCACCGACGGAGGCAAAAGACTGAACATATGTCGGTTTAAAAGTTGAAAGCTCATTTGTACCTTTTCTGTTGATCGTCGTTCAAATGAACTTGTTGCCCAAGTTGTAGATGTTTTGATCAAACTCATAAGTTAGATGGTAGTTAAGAGTGTCAACAGATGTGGATCAAGAACCCACGGAGGCTGATGACTCCAGATATCCTGGTTGAAAAGATGAAAGCTCATTTGGACCCTCTCGATTGATCTTCCTTAAAAAGATCTTCTAGCCGGAGATGTAGATGTTTTGATGAAACACATGAGTTAGATGGCAGTTGAAAGTGTCAACAGATGTGTTCAAGCTACCACGGAGGCTGAAGACTCAACATATCTTGGTTTTAAAGTTGAAAGCTCATTTGGACCTTGTCGATTGATCTTCGTTAAAAAGAACTTCTAGCCGGAGATGTAAATGATTTGATGAAATACATTCGTTAGATGGTAGCAGAGAGAGTCAACAGATGTGTATCAAGCTACCGCGGAGGCTGAAGACTCAACATATCTTGGTTTTAAAGTTGAAAGCTCATTTGGACCTTGTCGATTGATCTTCGTTAAAAAGAACTTCTAGCCGGAGATGTAAATGATTTGATGAAATACATTCGTTAGATGGTAGCAGAGAGAGTCAACATATGTGAATCAAGCACCCACGGAGGCCGAAGACTCAACATATCTTGGTTTTAAAGTTGAAAGCTCATTTGGACCTTTTCCATTGATCTTCGTTAAAAAGAACTTCTAGCCAGAGATGTAGATGTTTTGATGAAACACATGAGTTAGATGGTAGCAGAGAGAGTCATCATATGTGTATCAAGCACCCACGGAGGCCGAAGACTCAACATATCTTGGTTTTAAAGTTGAAAGCTCATTTGGACCTTTACGAATGATCTTCGTTAAAAAGAACTTCTAGCCAGAGATGTAGATGTTTTGACGAAACACATGAGTTAGATGGCAGTTGAGAGAGTCAACAGATGTGTATTAAGCTACCACGGAGGCTGAAGACTCAACATATCTTGGTTTTAAAGTTGAAAGCTCATTTGGACCTTTTCGATTGATCATCGTTAAAATGAACCTCTAGCCAGAGATGTAGATGTTTTGATGAAACACATGAGTTAGATGGCAGTCGAGAGAGTTAACAGATGTGTTCAAGCTACCACATAGGCTAAAGACTCAACATATGTTGGTTTAAAAGTTGAAAGCACATTTGCACCTTTTCTGTTGATCTTCGTTCAAAAGAACTTGTTGCCCAAGTTGTAGATGTTTTGATGAAACTCATGAGTTAGATGGTAGTTAAGAGTGTCAACAGATATGGATCAAGAACCGACAAAGGCTGAAGACTCAAGATATCCTGATTGAAAAGTTGAAAACTCATTTGGACCTTTTCGATTGATCTTCGTTAAAAAGAACTTCTTGCCAAATATGTAGGTGTTTTGATGAAACACATGAGTTAGATGGCAATTGAGAGAGTCAACAGATTTGTTCAAGCTACCACGGAGGCTGAAGACTCAACATATCTTGGTTTTAAAGTTGAAAGCTCATTTGGACCATTTCGATTGATCTTCGTTAAAAAGAACTTCTCTCCGGAGATGTAGTTGTTTTGATGAAACACATGAGTTAGATGGCAGTTGAGAGAGTCCACAGATGTGTATCTAGCACCCACGGAGGCTGAAGACTCAAGATATCCTGGTTGAAAATTTGAAAGCTCATTTGGACCTCCTCGATTGATCTTAGTTAAAAAGAACTTCTAGCTGGAGATGTAGATGTTTTGATGAAAAACATGAGATAAGATGGCAGTTGAGAGAGTCAACTGATGTGTATCTACTGCCCACGGAGGTCGAAGACTCAACATATCTTGGATTTAAAGTTGAAAGCTCATTTGGACCTTTTCGATTGATCATCGTTAAAATGAACCTCTAGCCAGAGATGAAGATGTTTTGATGAAACACATGAGTTAGATGGCAGTCGAGAGAGTTAACAGATGTGTTCAAGCTACCACAGAGGCTAAAGACTCAACATATGTTGGTTTAAAAGTTGAAAGCTCTTTTGCACCTTTTCTGTTGATCTTCGTTCAAAAGAACTTCTTGCCCAAGTTGTAGATGTTTTGATGAAACTCATGAGTCAGATGGTAGTTAAGAGTGTCAACAGATATGGATCAAGAACCCACAAAGGCTGAAGACTCATGATATCCTGATTGAAAAGTTGAAAACTCATTTGGACCTTTTCGATTGATCTTCGTTAAAAAGAACTTCTAGCCGAATATGTAGGTGTTTTGATGAAACACATGAGTTAGATGGCAATTGAGAGAGTCAACAGATGTGTTCAAGCTACCACGGAGGCTGAAGACTCAACATATCTTGGTTTTAAAGTTGAAAGCTCATTTGGACCTTTCGATTGATTTTCGTTAAAAAGAACTTCTAGCCGGAGATGTAGATGTTTTAATGAAACACATGAGTTAGATAGTAGCAGAGAGAGTCAACATATGTGAATCAAGCACCCACGGAGGCTGTTGACTCAACATATCTTAGTTTTAAAGTTGAAAGCTCATTTGGACCATTTCGATTGATCTTCGTTAAAAAGAACTTCTTGCCGGAGATGTAGTTGTTTTGATGAAACACATGAGTTAGATGGCAGTTGAGAGAGTCCACAGATGTGTATCTAGCACCCACGGAGGCTGAAGACTCAACATATCTTGGTTTTAAAGTTGATTGCTCATTTGGACCCTCTCGATTGATCTTCGTTAAAAAGAACTTCTAGCCGGAGATGTAGATGTTTTGATGAAAAACATGAGATAGATGGCAGTTAAGACAGTCAACTGATGTGTATCTACTGCCCACGGAGGTCGAAGACTCAACATATCTTGGATTTAAAGTTGAAAGCTCATTTGGACCTTTTCGATTGATCATCGTTAAAATGAACCTCTAGCCAGAGATGTAGATGTTTTGATGAAACACATGAGTTAGATGGCAGTCGAGAGAGTTAACAGATGTGTTCAAGCTACCACAGAGGCTAAAGACTCAACATATGTTGGTATAAAAGTTGAAAGCTCATTTGCACCTTTTCTGTTGATCTTCGTTCAAAAGAACTTGTTTCCCAAGTTGTAGATGTTTTGATGAAACTCATGAGTTAGATGGTAGTTAAGAGTGTCAACAGATATGGATCAAGAACCGACAAAGGCTGAAGACTCACGATATCCTGATTGAAAAGTTGAAAACTCATTTGGACCTTTTCGATTGATCTTCACAAAAAAGAACTTCTAGCCGAATATGTAGGTGTTTTGATGAAACACATGAGTTAGATGGTAGTTGAGAGAGTCAACAGATGTGTATCAAGCTACCACGGAGGCTGAAGACTCAACATATCTTAGTTTTAAAGTTGACACCTCATTTGGGCCTTTTCCATTGATCTTCGTTAAAAGGAGCTTCTAGCCAGAGATGTAGATGTTTTGATGAAACACATGAGTTAGATGGCAATTGAGAGAGTCAACAGATGTGTTCAAGCTACCACGGACGCTGAAGACTCAACATATCTTGGTTTTAAAGTTGAAAGCTCATTTGGACCTTTTCGATTGATTTTCGTTAAAAAGAACTACTAGCCGGAGATGTAGATGTTTTAATGAAGCACATGAGTTAGATGGTAGCAGAGAGATTCAACATATGTGAATCAAGCACCCACGGAGGCTGAAGACTCAACATATCTTGGTTTTAAAGTTCATTGCTCATTTGGACCAATTCGATTGATCTTCGTTAAAAAGAACTTCTAGCCAGAGATGTAGATGTTTTGATGAAAAACATGAGTTAGATGGTAGCTGGGAGAGTCAACATATGTGTATCAGTCACCCACGGAGGCAGAAGACTCAACATATCTTGGTTTTAAAGTTGAAAGCTCATTTGGACCTTTTCGATTGATCATCGTTAAAATGAACCTCTAGCCAGAGATGTAGATGTTTTGATGAAACACATGAGTTAGATGGCAGTCGAGAGAGTTAACAGATGTGTTCAAGCTACCACAGAGGCTAAAGACTCAACATATGTTGGTTTAAAAGTTGAAAGCTCATTTGCACCTTTTCTGTTGATCTTCGTTCAAAAGAACTTGTTGCCCAAGTTGTAGATGTTTTGATGAAACTCATGAGTTAGATGGTAGTTAAGAGTGTCAGCAGATATGGATCAAGAACCCACAAAGGCTGAAGACTCAAGATATCCTGATTGAAAAGTTGAAAACTCATTTGGACCTTTTCGATTGATCTTCGTTAAAAAGAACTTCTAGCCGAATATGTAGGTGTTTTGATGAAACACATGAGTTAGATGGCAATTGAGAGAGTCAACAGATGTGTTCAAGCTACCACGGAGGCTGAAGACTCAACATATCTTGGTTTTAAAGTTGAAAGCTCATTTGGACCTTTCGATTGATTTTCGTTATAAAGAACTTCTAACCGGAGATGTAGATGTTTTAATGAAACACATGAGGTATATGGTAGCAGAGAGAGTCAACATATGTGAATCAAGAACCTACGGAGGCTGAAGACTCAACATATTTTAGTTTTAAAGTTGAAAGCTCATTTGGACCCTCTCGATTGATCTTCGTTAAAAAGAACTTCTAACCGGAGATGTAGATGTTTTGATGAAAAACATGAGATAGATGGCAGTTGAGAGAGTCAACTGATGTGTATCTACTGCCCACGGAGGTCGAAGACTCAACATATCTTGGATTTAAAGTTGAAAGCTCATTTGGACCTTTTCGATTGATCATCGTTAAAATGAACCTCTAGCCAGAGATGTAGATGTTTTGATGAAACACATGAGTTAGATGGCAGTCGAGAGAGTTAACAGATGTGTTCAAGCTACCACAGAGGCTAAAGACTCAACATATGTTGGTTTAAAAGTTGAAAGCTCATTTGCACCTTTTCTGTTGATCTTCGTTCAAAAGAACTTGTTGCCCAAGTTGTAGATGTTTTGATGAAACTCATGAGTTAGATGGTAGTTAAGAGTGTCAGCAGATATGGATCAAGAACCCACAAAGGCTGAAGACTCAAGATATCCTGATTGAAAAGTTGAAAGCTCATTTGGGCCTTTTCCATTGATCTTCGTTAAAAGGAGCTTCTAGCCAGAGATGTAGATGATTTGATGAAACACATGAGTTAGATGGCAATTGAGAGAGTCAACAGATGTGTTCAAGCTACCACGGACGCTAAAGACTCAACATATCTTGGTTTTAAAGTTGAAAGCTCATTTGGACCTTTTCGATTGATTTTCGTAAAAAAGAACTACTAGCCGGAGATGTAGATGTTTTAATGAAGCACATGAGTTAGATGGTAGCAGAGAGATTCAACATATGTGAATCAAGCACCCACGGAGGCTGAAGACTCAACATATCTTTGTTTTAAAGTTGAAAGCTCATTTGGACCTTTTCGATTGATCATCGTTAAAATGAACCTCTAGCCAGAGATGTAGATGTTTTGATGAAACACATGAGTTAGATGGCAGTCGAGAGAGTTAACAGATGTGTTCAAGCTACCACAGAGGCTAAAGACTCAACATATGTTGGTTTAAAAGTTGAAAGCTCATTTGGACCTTTTCCATTGATCTTCGTTAAAAAGAGCTTCTAGCCAGAGATGTAGATGTTTTGATGAAACACATGAGTTAGATGGCAATTGAGAGAGTCAACAGATGTGTTCAAGCTACCATGGAGGCTGAATACTCAACATATCTTGGTTTTAAAGTTGAAAGCTCATTTGGACCTTTTCGATTGATTTTCGTTAAAAAGAACTTCTAGCCGGAGATGTAGATATTTTAATGAAAGACATGAGTTAGATGGTAGCAGAGAGAGTCAACATATGTGAATCAAGCACCCACGGAGGCTGAAGACTCAACATATCTTGGTTTTAAAGTTGAAAGCTCATTTGGACCATTTCGATTGATCTTCGTTAAAAAGAACTTCTAGCCGGAGATGTAGTTGTTTTGATGAAACACATGAGTTAGATGGCAGTTGAGAGAGTCCACAGATGTGTATCAAGCACCCACGGAGGCTGAAGACTCAACATATCTTGGTTTTAAAGTTGAAAGCTCATTTGGACCTTTTCGATTGATCTTTGACAAGAGGATGTCGAGACCTATCAAATAAAATAACCGGTTCACAAACTAATTTGTAGTATAGAGAATGAACCGAATCGTCTCTCAAGGATCCAAAAACAAAGATTTAATTAGATCAAGATACTTAGAAAAGGGGGGGTTTTGTTGTTGATTAACAAGATTAATAAAAGTAGGAGATTCAAAGTTGTAAACAAATATAAAGAAACAACCAATCCAAGGAAATTTACCGATCTTAAGTTTAACTCATCATTGATCACAAGGAATTCACTTAATTGCTAACCAAGTTCTTGGCCTTAAATCACATCAAGAAGCCTTAACATGATCCAAGAATTCTTTACTAGATAAGCATCTAGGATTTGATTAACCAAGGTTAGATAAAGTAAGCACCATCCAACATAGATTAACTTAAGATCTAGAATTTAACCAAGCTAAACAATCTATCAAAAAGCTTTAATACATTGTTTAATCTTTATGATCCTCTTTGAATACATGATAATAAAGCTATTACCACATCAACATCTAAATCAAATTAAGCAATTTAATCTAGATAAAAATCAAAAGAGGAAGAAGAGAAACTTGAATAACAATTAAGCAATATGAACAAGTAAACCAAGATCTCCAAATTAAACAACAAGATGGCTAATCCCTTGGATTGATTATGAGAGCCTAGCCTTCCATGGATGGGAAGGAAGAACTCAAAATTTAAAGAACAAAAACGAAATTGCAAAGAGAATGAAGAAGAAGAGAAAGAAAACTCTCACAAATACTTAAACTTTCTTGAAACTTACTTCTAAATTGAATGCCTCTAATACAAAGAGGTTGGGTCTATTTATACTAATCCTAGAAGCCAATTTGTACATGTACATAATCTGAATACAAGCTATAAGAATCTGAAATTTGTCAAAAATGGAAGCTTGATGCATGGTTGGTGGGTTGGTGCATGGTAGGTGGGTTGGTGTATGGTTGGTGGCTTTTAGTCAACAACTCTTATCCGACTTCTGGCTTCAAATTCATCACCTAGACGGTGCATTTTGGCTTGGATGTCTTCATCAAAGTTGTAGCCAATTGTCTCCTTGAAAATCTCCAATTTGAATCATGTCATTTGGACTTTTACAACTCCAGAAATGCCAAAAACACTTCACCTACCTCAAGTTAGGTTGGAAGAACGTGTTTCCAACTTCAGACCAACTTGTAGCTTCTGAAGCATGCCTAAAACGACATCTATTGACAAAATGGTCTTCATTGAAGTTGGAGATATGGGTCTTATCTTTCAAGTGACCAAGTTTCAGCCCAAGAGGAGGCCTATAACCCACTATATAGTCCAATATGTACATACTGCCCAGATGGTTCCGTGACAGCAAACCCACTCTGCATTACAGGGAAATTTTGGACCCTTAGCATTCCGATCCAGCTCTTGAGTTCTTCATGAAACTTGTAGAGCATTGTCTTAGCT
Source organism: Styphnolobium japonicum (assembly GCA_023212625.1). Taxonomy (NCBI): domain Eukaryota; kingdom Viridiplantae; phylum Streptophyta; class Magnoliopsida; order Fabales; family Fabaceae; genus Styphnolobium; species Styphnolobium japonicum. The sequence continues at coordinate 17,272,374 of JALBWW010000013.1, forward strand.
TTCCAAAGTCACCAAGATCACCTCAATTGGATCACCGAGTCCCAAGTTATGACCTAACCAAGGAAGAAAGGTCAAAATGCATCAAAATCCGAAAATTATTCAATATTTGCATTAAAGCCCAATGAAGCCCAACAACATTAAACTCATCTAAAGTACTAATATTGGGCACAATAAACATCTAATAATGCCTAATACAAAGCTAACATAAGTGTCTCAAATTGATTGATCAAATTCCCCACACTTAAGCTTTTGTACTCTGGGCAAAACACATAAGAACAAAACTAAAGAAAAACAAGAAACATAATATTATTAAACTAAAAACATAAAACTGATTGTACCTAATCTAATCCATTTTCGTAGGAAAACACGATGGCACTTAGCCTGTGCCACAAGCCTTTAAACCCCTAGGTGTCCCTAGTGGACGAGTTGTAGTCTCGTGAGGGTTTACCAGGATGATACCCACAAACATGTAATATTTTATTTAATCAATTCAACTAATTTTAAAATACAAGCATTGTATTAAATATAAACCATAATTAATAAGTAAAGTATGCTTAACAAAGAATAGTTGAATCAAATCAATTGAGAATAAAGTATAGCATAATCATGCTTTAATCGAAATAGGCATGTTCGATTGAGTAAAATTCTTCACAAGTGTCACTCAAATCACACAAGGTGTTTAGGTTAACTTGTTTACGCTCAACTCACCAAATTATGAAAGTATTTTACCATAGGCTTGCATATACATCAATTCTCCACTACTTAGATCAAATAAATTGCAAAAATCAAGAGGTCTTTCAAAAAGGTTGTAATGGAACTTATAAGGTGAAGGAAGGGAACAATATAGATAATAGCGAGTTAAAACCAAAGAGAATAAAAGAGCATTGAGGAGTAATTCAAGTATAAGGAATAAATTTTTTACCCAAAACCATAAAATGCTCATTCTCTTCACACATTCCTTCCTTTTTCTATTCTTTTTTTTTGTTTTTTTTTATTTGTTTTTTTTTTTTTGTTTTTTTGTACCAAGCATTTCAGATCGGCACACCAATTCCCCACACTTAAATCATTGCAAGCAAAAGAACTCCTCCAATAAGAAAATCAATGCTCTCCCATTCCCTAAGGTAAGGTAAAACATGGTTTTTCACTCAAAGCTTGTAATGAGCTAAGAACAAAGAATAGGCAAATAGGTTTAGAGGGAGTTAATAATTGGATAAATGCAAGGTAGGTTTATTTGGCCAAAGCAGCTAAGTCAAGAAAAATGCCTCTGTCATTTTCATGCAACATACAGACCAATGTAATCTCAAATCGATTCAATGCAAGTTCTAGAAAATAAATTCATAATTGACATCACTCATGAAAGAAAATAACCAAGTGTAAGTATCAAACTTGGAAAAGCCCAAAACTCACAAAGGTATGGAACATTCACTCAATTCAACCATGCCTTCTTCCTAATATCCACAATCATATACACATGTATATCATGAAAATGATTCAACTATAAACTGTTTTGCATACTTTTATCATCAATTAAGCTCAGTTCAAGACATGCTTGTATCAAAATCAATTGAAAAGATCAAAATTGTGTGTGTGTGTGTGTGTTTTTTTTTTTTTTTTTTTTTAATATATATACAAGAACAAAGATGATTTAAGACCTATTATGAAATGCAAGTTAAGATGCGTCTCAAGAGCAAAACTACTCCTTACTCTGCCATCATACATCTAAAAAGTTAGTAACAATAAAGATTAGTTTTTTTTTTTTTTTTTTTTTTTAACTAAACTATGTACATGGTAATGTCAACTATCCCTCCCCCCAACTAATTAAAGACATTGTCCCCAATGTCAAAATAAAGATAGGAAGAGTGTAGAAGGTCTTACCAGAAAACTGCAAATCGGGCCTGAAATAAGAAAAATTACAAAAAAACTAAAACCATAAGAGAAAACAAAAATTCACAAAGACAAAGTCAAATCAAGTTTTTGCTTTTTCTTTCTGTGCCTTGTTCCCAATTCCGTGGAGCCATTCTTTGGATCACGTTGTGGTACAAATGCATTGAGTTGATCGAGCAATTGTTCAGGAGTTGTAGCAGTTACAAGACTTTGACGTGTCGCTTGTGAGATGAACCTTTTTTCTACAGCATGATCAAGAAAACAAAACAAACTGTCATAAAAACCATTAACATTTAATATACCTATGGGTTTTTGGTGAAAGTTCTGTTGTGACTAGGATGTAATTTGAAAGAGTTCTTCCAAAGTTTCAAAACCACCAGGTAGGGCAATAAAGGCATCAGCATTGGCGATCATAATGTTCATGCGTTGGTGCATGCAAAATACTATTACTTCATCCCCTAATGTTTTTCCAATGGGCTTGCTGGTCGATAAAGGACTGGGAATGACACCAAGGACTTTGCCACCTCCTAAATGTGCAGCAGTTGCTACACAACCCATTAACCCAAGACTACCTCCTCCATAAACTAAACGGATTTCTCTCTCAGCTAGCACTCGACCAAGATGGTGTGCAATATTTACAAACTCTTTATCTTTCCCAGGATTAGATCCACAAAAGACACAAACACTCTTGATCCGACGAACTGAAGTGACTTCCATTTTTTTCTCTTTGTTTTTTTTTTTTTTTGTACTCTCACCTTATCAATGATCTGAAGAGAGCAAAGTGCATTATTTAAAGGCATCAAAACTCAAAGGTAATAATTACACCTATAAAGGAGGGGTAGATTTGCGTGTCAGATAAGTTTGAAAAAGAAGCACAGAAATGATAATAGCTATATGACAAAGATAAAAGGCTAATCTATATGTGTCAGAAGAAGTTTGAAAATATGCAACACATATTTCAAAAAATACGGCTAATTTTTTTTTTTTCTTTTTTTTTTTTTCGAATTTTTTTTTTTGAAATTTTTTTTTTTAATAAACAATAAAAAAAAATACTTACAGGAGGTGTGATTGTGGCTCACATTTTCCTCTGGTTTTACGTCCGAACGCCTTGAAGCTCTCTATGGGCCGATGGTCGGCTTCCCATCCAATTTTCTTAAAAATTGGCAAACAGGTCTTTTGAGTCGATTCCGAGACTATAACGCTCATGTTCATCTTGGAATATTGGCCATAAATCGAGAAGTACTCTCTGCACATCTCCACTAGGATGCGTCTCAAGAGTCAATAGAATGTTATCTAAAGACTCCTTACTCATGCCATCCTTTATGAAGTTAATTTTATCATCTCGGTTTATAGACGTCATTCCAATTGATTTGCATTTTTGTGTTACAGTCCATCTTGCACATTTATAGCAGACCAGTAACCTTTTTGCTCTTCTCTTCTTTGCATATGAACTTTTGCCTAGCCCTGGCATATATGAAACAAGAGCGTCGAGAAAATTCACCTCTAGTCGGACCTTTGCTTCGATTAACCAGCGTATATCCGCAGGGATGCCTTTGTGCATAAGCATCCTTAACCTCTCAAACCTTGCACAATAAATGTTAGTTAAAGCATTTTGAGGGAGAGAAGGGAATTGCTTGCGGAGGTTGACAAGCTGATTATCCATTTCGAAAGAAAGAAGAAAGAGAGAAATTTTTTTTTTTTTTTTTTTTTTTTTTTTTTTTTCAACACAGTAGTGATCAATCATGGTAGAGGGCATCCTGCAGTTTTACTTCCTCCACGAGGTTCTCTTGAGCTCCTTCATAAAAATTTTTGAGGCGGTGACCATTAACTTTGAACACTTTGTTGGTGGCTTCACTCTTAATTTCCACTGCACCATGAGGAAGAATGTTAGTGACAACAAACGGACCGTCCCACCTAGACCTTAATTTACCAGGCATCAACTTAAGGCGAGAATTAAACAAGAGAACTTTTTGCCCAACTGAAAACTCCTTCCGAAGAATAAACTTATCATGGAAGGCTTTGGTTTTTTCTTTGTAGAGTCGGGAGCTCTCATAGGCATCTAGGCGGATCTCTTCCAATTCCTGAATCGCAACTTCCGCTCTATGCCGGCCTCAGAGCCAAATTCATGTTGCATTGCTTCACGGCCAATATGCTTTGTGCTCAATTTCTCTTGGTAAGTGGCATGCCTTACCATAGACTATCCGATATGGAGACATCCCGATTGGAGTTTTGTAAGCGGTCAGTAAGCCCAAAGAGCATCCTCAAGCCTCATGCTCCAATCCTTCCGATTAGGTTGGACTGCTTTTTTCAAGTATGCGCTTGATCTCTCTATTGGAGACCTCGGCTTGACCATTAGTGCCGGGATGGTAAGGTGTAGAAACTTTATGCAACACGCCATATTTTCTCATCAATCCCTCCATGCTCCTAAGTTACGTAAATGGGTGCCTTGATCACCGATGATAGCTCTCGGGATTCCAAACTGCGAGAAAATCGTGATCTAACAAAATCCACAACAACTTTGGAATCATCGGTCAGAGTGGCTTTAGCCTCCACCCATTTTGATACATAATCAACACTAGCAAAATTTAAACATAACCAAAGTAAAAAGTAAAAGGTCCAATGAAATCAATAACCCATACTTCAAAGATTTCACAATACAGTAGAGGTTCTTTGGGGCATCTCATTCCTCGCGAGAAATGTTCCACTGTTCTCGACCTTTACTGCTCACAAGACTTACAGAACAAATATGCATCATGAAACAAGGTAGGCCAATATAAACCGAGTCTAAAACTTTCCTAGCTATGCGTTGAGGCCCAAAATGTCCACCACATGCAAATGCATGACAAAAGCTAAGAACAGAATGAAACTCTTGATTAGGCACACATCGCCTAATTATTTGGTCACTACAAAATCGCCACAGATATGGATCATCCCACACATAATATTTTGATTCACTCTTAAGTTTATAAATTTGTGCACGAGTGAAATGTGAGGGAAAAACTGTAGCAACCAAGAAATTCACCATATCAGCAAACCAAGGGAAGGTGTTCTTACCTTGTAATTGCATAAGCTGCTCATCTGGGAAGGAGTCCCGTACAGGGAAGGGATCTGAAGCCCTTTCAATGCGGCTCAAATGATCTGCCACTAGGTTCTCTGCTCCACTCTTGTCACGGATCTCTATGTGAAACTCTTGGAGCAGTAGCATCCATCTTATTAGTCGGGGCTTTGCCTCTGGCTTCTTCAAAAGGAACTTCAGAGCTGCATGATCAGTAAACACAACAACCTTAGAACCAAGCAAATATGATCTAAACTTATCCAAAGCAAAAACAATGGCTAAAAGTTCTTTTACATTTGTGGTATAGTTGGCACGAGCGGATCTAGAGTTCTGGAAGCATAGTATATCACATGAGAAGCTTTCCCCACTCTCTGTGCCAAGACTGCTCCTACTGCATAGTTAGAAGCATCACACATTAACTCAAATGGCAATGTCCAGTCAGGTGGCTGGATGATGGGGGTACTAGTCAAGGCACACTTCAAGTGGTTGAAAGTCGCCTTGCACTTGTCATCAAAATTGAACTCCACATCTTTCTGCGATGAATCGGGAAAGTGGAAGAGCAATCTTCTTTGAAGTCGGCAATGAAGCGCTGTAGAAACCTGCATGACCAAGAAAAGAACGCACTTCCCGCACGCATGTGGGGTAAGATAGAGAAGTAATTACATCAATCTTGGCAGGATCTACCTCAATGCCCTTACTGGATACTACATGGCCTAAAACTATACCCTGTTCTACCATAAAATGGCATTTCTCAAAATTTAGCACAAGGTTAGTCTCAATGCATCTTTGCGAGTACTCTAGATAAATTTGGCTAAACATGAATCAAAAGAAGAACCATAGACAGTAAAGTCATCCATAAATACCTCCATGCACTCCTCTAAGAAATCGAGAAAATATGCTCACCATGCACCGGAAGGTACCGGGGGCATTGCGGCCGAAGGGCATCCGTGCAGTAAGCAAAGGTGCCGAAGGGACAAGTAAATGTGGTCTTCTCCGATCCTCCGGTGCAATGTGGATTTGGAAGTATCCAGTGTAGCCATCTAAAAAGCAAGAATGGGACTTACCCAACCGTTCCAAAGATCTCGATCAATGAACTAGGCGGGTAATGATCTTTCCGAGTGGCTTGGTTGAGACGTCTGTAGTCAATGCAGACTCTCAAGCTATTCTGTACTCGGGTTGGAATGAGCTCATTCTTCTGGTTGGCCACAACAGTCACCACAGATTTCTTTGGAACTACCTGCACCGGGCTCACCCACTTACTGTCAGAGATGGGATAGATAATGCCAGCCTGCAGTAGCTTGGTCACTTCTTTTTCACCACATCTAGAATGAGAGGATTCGGTCTCCTCCAGGGTTGTCTCCTTTGGTTTAGTTTCCTCCTCAAGTAATATCCTGTGCATGCATGTGGAGGGGTTAATACCAGAATGTCCGCAAGTGTCCAACCAATTGCCCTTTTGTGTTGCTTCAAGACTTCCAATAATCTGGTTTCTTGCTCGGAGTTGGAGGTGTTTGGCCATTATCACCGGAGCTTCTCATCCTCTTCCAAGAATGCATACTTCAAATGCTCGGGCAGGGGCTTAAGTTCAATGGAGGGTGGTTCTTTGGGTGATGGTACTAGTTTTGGAACCGAAACTAAATCTGCTAAATTCTCATTAGTTGCACTTCTTTGTACTTGTACCTGCAAGCTGTGCACAATCTTGCAAAACAACATCGTCATATCCTATGGAATCAAAAGAATCACACTTAGCAGCAGGATGAATGACAACATCATTAATAACAGCATCATTGCCATTAATAACAGAATCATCAATGTCAGCAGAATTAACAACAGCACATGACAAGTATGTAGAAATCTCAGCACAGGCTGTACACATTGCATTGGGTTTACAACCAGAAAGTCTGAAGCAAGCAGAACAAGTATCACAAGCTATGCTATCAGTGTACCCTACAATTTCAGGAAACTCTGCCAACATATCAGCATGCATATCATCAACTAGTAAATCAATGACATCAAAATGAAAAACAGAATGATCCTCTACAGGGTATTTCATGGCATCAAAAATGTTAAACTGAATGATATCATCACCAAATTCCATGGAAAGGGTACCAGCATGCACATCAATCTTAGTTTTAGCAGTTTTCAAAAATGGCCTACCTAAGATCAATGGGGGTGGGGAAGAGGCAGATTCATCTTCCATATTCAACACATAAAAATCAGTGGGAATATTAAATTATGTACCCGAACGAGCGTCCTCCAACACTCCTGCAGGTTGTGCGGTGCTCGGTTTGCTAAGCCCGAATGACAATGCCGGTGAGCTTTAGCTCTCCCATATGCAAGGAAGTGTAAACCGACTTTGGCATTACATTGATGGAGGCTCCCAAGTCTAGCAAGGCATGAGTGAACTGTTGGTGCCCTATGGTGCAAGGGATGGTAAAAGTACACGGGTCCTTGCATTTGGGAGGCGAGGTTGGGTGAATCAAGCGAGACATTTCTCCCCATACTCACTTTTTCTGCCCTTTAGCTTCCTCTTATGGGTGCACATCTCTTTCAAGAACTTGGCATACTTGGGGATTTGTTTGATTGCCTCCAAGAGAGGTATATTCACCTCAACCTTCTGAAAAGTCTCCATAATTTCCTTATCCAAGTCTGTTTCAACCATATGCCTCGGCTGTATCATTCGGTTGGGAAAAGGAAGAGGAATGTTGGAACCTGACTTTTTTGGATGCTCACTTTTCTCTGTCTTGAATTTTCACAATCACTGATTTGATCCAATTTTACCTTGGCACATTTGTAGGATCATTCTTCTTGAATGCAGTACGACATCTGAATTAGTTGCGTAACTTGAAGTTCTTTGTAGAATCTTGTTTCTCTGGGCCAAGGGTAGAATCTGGAAGTATCTGCTGCACTGGTCCATTGATTTGCTTACCACTGCGTAAAGCTATAGCACTAACATTGCCTCTAGGATTTGGAGTGGTTTGAGAGGGTAATTGGCCAGAACCTTGTGACTTTAATTCATGAATTGATGTGGCAAGTTGACCAATTTGAGTCTCCAAGTTCTGAATGGTGGTTTCAGTTCTCTGTTGAAACTGGATGTTATTGGTGGCCAATTGTTTCACCAAATCCTCCAATGAGGGCTCAGATTTTGTGGCTACAGGACCTTGCTGCTGGAATGGTGGTCTACTTGGTCCAGCATGTGGTCGAAGCGATTTGTCCTTGCTTCTGTTGGAATGGTGGTCTATCTTGGTTTTGTGGTCACGATTTGATGCATTCCCATATCTCGGATTGGGATGGTCCCTCGGCCAGGGTTGTAAGTGTTGGAGAATGGATCATATTTACATTGTTGCTCTTTGATGGAATTGTGGCTTCCCAGAAATATACCATTGCGACCCGCAGTTGGTCTTGAAACTTCGAGAATCATCCTGCAATGTGGGGCATGAATCTGTAGGATGAGAGGAACTAGAACATATGCTACAAACTCTTGCAGGGGTTTGCACACGTGGTTCGTGTTGTCCTATTGCCATTTGTCTAACCAAAGAAGTGAGCTCATCCAATCTATGTTCCACCCTTTGTTGATCAGCATGTGAAGAGGTATTAACTTCATTGACTATTCTGGTTGCAGCACCCATTCGAGTACCAAATTCTTTGAGAATTTGCTGCCATGTTTGCAATTAAGTTTCTGGCAGCAGCTGGAGTTTTATCTACCAATGCTCCACCACTTGCAGCATCAATCATACTCCTTTCCATTGGCATCAATCCTTCATAGAAGTATTGGATCAGCAGTTGATCACTAATTTGATGGTGTGGGCAGCTTGAGCATAATTTCTTGAATCTCTCCCAATACTCATGGAGAGTTTCACCACTGATTTGCCTTATGCCACAAATATCTTTCCTTATTGCAGCAGTTCTTGATGCGAGAAAGAACTTTTCCGTAAATAATCTTTTCATGTCATTCCAAGAAGTGATGGCGGCGAGGTTGTAAGTAATACAACCAATCCTTAGCAAGACCGTCCAAAGAGAAAGGAAAGGCCCTTAGCTTGATGTGATCTTGACTATTCCATGAGGTTTCATGGTGGAGCAGACAACATGGAACTCCTTCAAATGCTTATGTGGATCTTCACCGCAAGACCATGAAACTTGGGCGACAAGTGTATCAATCCGCATTTCAACTCAAAATCAACATTAAGTTCGAGGATATTGAATGCACAAAGGTTGATAATTCACATCGAGTGCAGCCAATTCCTTAAGGGTCCTATTGTTATAGTCAGCCATAGTAAAATCAACGAGACTCGATGTCGCACACGAAGTACTAATGTAAGCACTCAACGAGATTAAAAGAGTCAACAAGATTAGGTGCAATGTCAAGTTCAAGCCCAATTCCGTAGTAATTCTATTAGCTCTATGAATGCTACTACCAGTCCTATGAATTCTATGAAGTGTATGAAATGTTCTATCAATTTCAGGATCAAATGAATGCAAGGTACCAGGATCAGATCTAGTCATACAGCATGCAGTTCATAAGAAGGTATTAGAAAAGCAATAACAACTAAAACACTAAAAATTCCAAAAACAAATACTCCAAAAAATTAAACAAAAATAAAAACAGTATCAAATGAATTTTAAAAATTATGGAACCACCACAGGATAAAATCTACACAAAAATGCTATCCAACAAAATAATAAAAAATCTTAAAAAATTGAAAAAGTGGTCTAAACGATGGAATTTGGCAAAAATAAGGGTGACCTCACTATATATAGTGAGCCTTTCTCAGAATAATATTTTCCATTTGTGTACCAAAATTCAGATCAATCTGAGATGCCCGAACCAAAATTCTTGACACAACGCCCTTTATCCAAATTCCGAATCCCGCTTGAAAAAGCTTCAAAAACAAAACAAACACATTTGTTAGAGTTAGATGGGATCTTGAAATGATCAAATAGTTGCCTTGGATCCCCGGAAACGGCGCCAAATTTGACAAGAGGATGTCGAGACCTATCAAATAAAATAACCTGTTCACAAACTAATTTGTAGTATAGAGAATGAACCGAATCGTCTCTCAAGGATCCAAAAACAAAGATTTAATTAGATCAAGATACTTAGAAAAGGGGGGGTTTTGTTGTTGATTAACAAGATTAATAAAAGTAGGAGATTCAAAGTTGTAAACAAATATAAAGAAACAACCAATCCAAGGAAATTTACCGATCTTAAGTTTAACTCATCATTGATCACAAGGAATTCACTTAATTGCTAACCAAGTTCTTGGCCTTAAATCACATCAAGAAGCCTTAACATGATCCAAGAATTCTTTACTAGATAAGCATCTAGGATTTGATTAACCAAGGTTAGATAAAGTAAGCACCATCCAACATAGATTAACTTAAGATCTAGAATTTAACCAAGCTAAACAATCTATCAAAAAGCTTTAATACATTGTTTAATCTTTATGATCCTCTTTGAATACATGATAATAAAGCTATTACCACATCAACATCTAAATCAAATTAAGCAATTTAATCTAGATAAAAATCAAAAGAGGAAGAAGAGAAACTTGAATAACAATTAAGCAATATGAACAAGTAAACCAAGATCTCCAAATTAAACAACAAGATGGCTAATCCCTTGGATTGATTATGAGAGCCTAGCCTTCCATGGATGGGAAGGAAGAACTCAAAATTTAAAGAACAAAAACGAAATTGCAAAGAGAATGAAGAAGAAGAGAAAGAAAACTCTCACAAATACTTAAACTTTCTTGAAACTTACTTCTAAATTGAATGCCTCTAATACAAAGAGGTTGGGTCTATTTATACTAATCCTAGAAGCCAATTTGTACATGTACATAATCTGAATACAAGCTATAAGAATCTGAAATTTGTCAAAAATGGAAGCTTGATGCATGGTTGGTGGGTTGGTGCATGGTAGGTGGGTTGGTGTATGGTTGGTGGCTTTTAGTCAACAACTCTTATCCGACTTCTGGCTTCAAATTCATCACCTAGACGGTGCATTTTGGCTTGGATGTCTTCATCAAAGTTGTAGCCAATTGTCTCCTTGAAAATCTCCAATTTGAATCATGTCATTTGGACTTTTACAACTCCAGAAATGCCAAAAACACTTCACCTACCTCAAGTTAGGTTGGAAGAACGTGTTTCCAACTTCAGACCAACTTGTAGCTTCTGAAGCATGCCTAAAACGACATCTATTGACAAAATGGTCTTCATTGAAGTTGGAGATATGGGTCTTATCTTTCAAGTGACCAAGTTTCAGCCCAAGAGGAGGCCTATAACCCACTATATAGTCCAATATGTACATACTGCCCAGATGGTTCCGTGACAGCAAACCCACTCTGCATTACAGGGAAATTTTGGACCCTTAGCATTCCGATCCAGCTCTTGAGTTCTTCATGAAACTTGTAGAGCATTGTCTTAGCTTTCCAAAGTCACCAAGATCACCTCAATTGGATCACCGAGTCCCAAGTTATGACCTAACCAAGGAAGAAAGGTCAAAATGCATCAAAATCCGAAAATTATTCAATATTTGCATTAAAGCCCAATGAAGCCCAACAACATTAAACTCATCTAAAGTACTAATATTGGGCACAATAAACATCTAATAATGCCTAATACAAAGCTAACATAAGTGTCTCAAATTGATTGATCAATCTTCGTTAAAAAGAACTTCTAGCCAGAGATGTAGATGTTTTGATGAAACACATGAGTTAGATGGTAGCAGAGAGAGTCAACATATGTGTATCAAGCACCCACAGAGGCTGAAGACTCAACATATCTTGGTTTTAAAGTTGAAAGCTCATTGGGACCTTATCGATTGATCTTCATGTAAATGAACTTCTAACTGGAGATGTAGATGTTTTGATGAAACTCATGAGTTAGCTGGCAGTTGAGAGAGTCAACAGATGTGTATCTAGCACCCACGGAGGCTGAAGACTCAAAATATCTTGGATTTAAAGTTGAAATCTCATTTGGACCATTTCAATTGATCTTCGTTAAAAAGAACTTCTAGCCGGAGATGTAGTTGTTTTGATGAAACACATGAGTTAGATGGTAGCAGAGAGAGTCAACATATGTGTATCAAGCACCCACAGAGGCTGAAGACTCAACATATCTTGGTTTTAAAGTTGAAAGCTCATTTGGACCATTTCGATTGATCTTCGTTAAAAAGAACTTCTAGCCGGAGATGTAGTTGTTTTGATGAAACACATGAGTTAGATGGTAGCAGAAAGAGTCAACATATGTGTATCAAGCACCCACAGAGGATGAAGACTCAACATATCTTGGTTTTAAAGTTGAAAGCTCATTTGGACCCTCACGATTGATCTTCGATAAAAAGAACTTCTAGCCGGAGATGTAGATGTTTTGATGAAACACATGAGATAGATGGCAGTTGAGAGAGTCAACTGATGGGTATCTAGCACCCACGGAGGCTGAAGACTCAAGATATCTTGGTTTAAAAGTTGAAAGCTCATTTGTACATTTTCTATTGATCTTCGATGAGCAGAATTTCTAGGCCAAGTTGTAGATGTTTTGACGAAACTCATGAGTTAGATGGTAGTTGAGAGTGTCAACAGATGTAGATCAACAACCCAAAGAGGCTGTAGACTCAAGATAACTTGGTTTAAAACATGAAAGCTCATTTGTACCTTTTCGGTTGATCTTCGTTCAAAAGATCTTCTGGCCCAAGTTGTAGATGTTTTGATGAAACACATGAGTTAGATGGCAGTTGAAAGAGTCAACAGATGTGTATCAAGCTACCGCGGAGGCTGAAGACTCAACATATCTTGGTTTTAAAGTTGAAAGCTCATTTGGACCTTTTCGATTGATCTTCGTTAAAAGAACTTCTAGCCAGAGATGTAGATGTTTTGATGAAGCACATGAGTTCAATGGCAGTTGAGAGAGTCAACAGATGTGTTCAAGCTACCACGGAGGCTGAAGACTCAACATATCTTGGTTTTAAAGTTGAAAGCTCATTTGGACCTTGTCGATTGATCTTCGTTAAAAAGAACTTCTAGCCGGCGATGTAAATGATTTGATGAAATACATTCGTTAGATGGTAGCAGAGAGAGTCAACATATGTGTATCAAGCACCCACGGAGGCCGAAGACTCAACATATCTTGGTTTTAAAGTTGAAAGCTCATTTGGACCTTTTCCATTGATCTTCGTTAAAAAGAGCTTCTAGCCAGAGATGGAGATGTTTTGATGAAACACATGAGTTAGATGGCAATTGAGAGAGTCAACAGATGTGTTCAAGCTACCATGGAGGCTGAATACTCAACATATCTTGGTTTTAAAGTTGAAAGCTCATTTGGACCTTTTCGATTGATTTTCGTTAAAAAGAACTTCTAGCCGGAGATGTAGATGTTTTAATGAAAGACATGAGTTAGATGGTAGCAGAGAGAGTCAACATATGTGAATCAAGCACCCACGGAGGCTGAAGACTCAACATATCTTGGTTTTAAAGTTGAAAGCTCATTTGGACCATTTCGATTGGTCTTCGTTAAAAAGAACTTCTAGCCGGAGATGTAGTTGTTTTGATGAAACACATGAGTTAGATGGCAGTTGAGAGAGTCCACAGATGTGTATCAAGCACCCACGGAGGCTGAAGACTCAACATATCTTGGTTTTAAAGTTGAAAGCTCATTTTGACCTTTTCGATTGATCTTCGTTAGAAAGAACTTCTAGCCAGAGATGTAGATGTTTTGATGAAACACATGAGTTAGATGGTAGCAGAGAGAGTCAACATATGTGCATCAAGCACCCACACGTAGGTCAAGACTCAACATATCTTGGTTTTAAAGTTGAAAGCTCATTGGGACCTTATCGATTGATCTTCATTTAAATGAACTTCTAGGCTGGAGATGTAGATGTTTTGATGAAACTCATGAGTTAGTCGCGATTGAGAGAGTCAACAGATGTGTATCTAGCACCCACGGAGGTCGAAGACTCAAAATATCTTGGATTTAAAGTTGAAAGCTCATTTGGACCATTTCAATTGATCTGCGTTAAAAGAACTTCTAGCCTGAGATGTACATGTTTTGATGAAACACATGAGTTAGATTGCAGTTGACAGAGTCTACAGTTTGTGTATCTAGCACCCCCAAGGCAGAAGACTCAAGATATGTTGGTTGGAAAGTTGAAAGCTCATTTGTGCCTTTTCTATTGATCTTTGTTCAAAAGTATTTGTAGCCCAAGTTGTAGATGTTTGGATGAAAATCATGAGTTAGATGGTAGTTAAGAGTGTCAACAGATATGGATCAAGAACCCACGGAGCCTGAAGACTCAAGATATCCTGGTTGCAAAGTTGAAAGCTCATTTGGACCCTCTCGATTGATCTTCGATAAAAAGAACTTCTAGCCGGAGATGTAGATGTTTTGATGAAACACATGAGATAGATGGCAGTTGAGAGAGAGAGTCAACTGATGGGTATCTAGCACCCACGGAGGCTGAAGACTCAAGATATCTTGGTTTAAAAGTTGAAAGCTCATTTGTACATTTTCTATTGATCTTCGATTAGCAGAATTTCTAGAACAAGTTGTAGATGTTTTGACGAAACTCATGAGTTAGATGGTAGTTGAGAGTGTCAACAAATGTAGATCAACAACCCAAAGAGGCTGTAGACTCAAGATAACTTGGTTTAAAACATGAAAGCTCATTTGTACCTTTTCGGTTGATCTTCGTTCAAAAGATCTTCTGGCCCAAGTTGTAGATGTTTTGATGAAACACATGAGTTAGATGGCAGTTGAAAGAGTCAACAGATGTGTATCAAGCTACCGCGGAGGCTGAAGACTCAACATATCTTGGTTTTAAAGTTGAAAGCTCATTTGGACCTTTTCGATTGATCTTCGTTAAAAAGAACTTCTAGCCAGAGATGTAGATCTTTTGATGAAGCACACGAGTTCAATGGCAGTTGAGAGAGTCAACAGATGTGTTCAAGCTACCACGGAGGCTGAAGACTCAACATATCTTGGTTTTAAAGTTGAAAGCTCATTTGGACCTTGTCGATTGATCTTCGTTAAAAGAACTTCTAGCGGCGATGTAAATGATTTGATGAAATACATTCGTTAGATGGTAGCAGAGAGTCAACATATGTGTATCAAGCACCCACGGAGGCTGAAGAGTAAACATATCTTGGTTGTAAAGTTGAAAGCTGATTTGGACCTTTTCCATTGATCTTCGTTAAAAAGAGCTTCTAGCCAGAGATGGAGATGTTTTGATGAAACACATGAGTTAGATGGCAATTGAGAGAGTCAACAGATGTGTTCAAGCTACCATGGAGGCTGAATACTCAACATATCTTGGTTTTAAAGTTGAAAGCTCATTTGGACCTTTTCGATTCATTTTCGTTAAAAAGAACTTCTAGCCGGAGATGTAGATGTTTTAATGAAAGACATGAGTTAGATGGTAGCAGAGAGAGTCAACATATGTGAATCAAGCACCCACGGAGGCTGAAGACTCAACATATCTTGGTTTTAAAGTTGAAAGCTCATTTGGACCGTTTCGATTGGTCTTTGTTAAAAAGAACTTCTAGCCGGAGATGTAGTTGTTTTGATGAAACACATGAGTTAGATGGCAGTTGAGAGAGTCCACAGATGTGTATCAAGCACCCACGGAGGCTGAAGACTCAACATATCTTGGTTTTAAAGTTGAAAGCTCATTTGGACCTTTTCGATTGATCTTCGTTAAAAAGAACTTCTAGCCAGAGATGTAGATGTTTTGATGAAACACATGAGTTAGATGGTAGCAGAGAGAGTCAACATATGTGTATCAAGCACCCACAGAGGCTGAAGACTCAACATATCTTGGTTTTAAAGTTGAAAGCTCATTGGGACCTTATCGATTGATCTTCATTTAAATGAACTTCTAGCTGGAGATGTAGATGTTTTGATGAAACTCATGAGTTAGCTGGCAGTTGAGAGAGTCAACAGATGTGTATCTAGCACCCACGGAGGCTGAAGACTCAAAATATCTTGGATTTAAAGTTGAAAGCTCATTTGGACCATTTCAATTGATCTGCGTTAAAAAGAACTTCTAGCCGGAGATGTAGATGTTTTGATGAAACACATGAGTTAGATTGCAGTTGACAGAGTCAACAGTTGTGTATCTAGCACCCCCAGCGGCAGAAGACTCAAGGTATGTTGGTTTGATAGTTGAAAGCTCATTTGTGCCTTTTCTATTGATCTTTGTTCAAAAGTACTTGTAGCCCAAGTTGTAGATGTTTTGATGAAACTCATGAGTTAGATGGTAGTTAAGAGTGTCAACAGATGTGGATCAAGAACCCACGGAGGCTGAAGACTCAAGATATCCTGGTTGCAAAGTTGAAAGCTCATTTGGACCCTCTCGATTGATCTTCGATAAAAAGAACTTCTAGCCGGAGATGTAGATGTTTTGATGAAACACATGAGATAGATGGCAGTTGAGAGAGTCAACTGATGGGTATCTAGCACCCACGGAGGCTGAAGACTCAAGATATCTTGGTTTAAAAGTTGAAAGCTCATTTGTACATTTTCTATTGATCTTCGATTAGCAGAATTTCTAGGCCAAGTTGTAGATGTTTTGACGAAACTCATGAGTTAGATGGTAGTTGAGAGTGTCAACAGATGTAGATCAACAACCCAAAGAGGCTGTAGACTCAAGATAACTTGGTCTAAAACATGAAAGCTCATTTGTACCTTTTCGGTTGATCTTCGTTCAAAAGATCTTCTGGCCCAAGTTGTAGATGTTTTGATGAAACACATGAGTTAGATGGCAATTGAGAGAGTCAACAGATGTGTTCAAGCTACCATGGAGGCTGAATACTCAACATATCTTGGTTTTAAAGTTGAAAGCTCATTTGGACCTTTTCGATTGATTTTCGTTAAAAAGAACTTCTAGCCGGAGATGTAGATGTTTTAATGAAAGACATGAGTTAGATGGTAGCAGAGAGAGTCAACATATGTGAATCAAGCACCCACGGAGGCTGAAGACTCAACATATCTTGGTTTTAAAGTTGAAAGCTCATTTGGACCGTTTCGATTGGTCTTTGTTAAAAAGAACTTCTAGCCGGAGATGTAGTTGTTTTGATGAAACACATGAGTTAGATGGCAGTTGAGAGAGTCCACAGATGTGTATCAAGCACCCACGGAGGCTGAAGACTCAACATATCTTGGTTTTAAAGTTGAAAGCTCATTTGGACCTTTTCGATTGATCTTCGTTAAAAAGAACTTCTAGCCAGAGATGTAGATGTTTTGATGAAGCACATGAATTCAATGACAGTTGAGAGAGTCAACAGATGTGTTCAAGCTACCACGGAGGCTGAAGAATCAACATATCTTGGTTTTAAAGTTGAAAGCTCATTGGGACCTTATCGATTGATCTTCATTTAAATGAACTTCTAGCTGGAGATGTAGATGTTTTGATGAAACTCATGAGTTAGCTGGCAGTTGAGAGAGTCAACAGATGTGTATCTAGCACCCACGGAGGCTGAAGACTCAAAATATCTTGGATTTAAAGTTGAAAGCTCATTTGGACCATTTCAATTGATCTGCGTTAAAAAGAACTTCTAGCCAGAGATGGAGATGTTTTGATGAAACACATTAGTTAGATGGCAATTGAGAGAGTCAACAGATGGGTTCAAGCTACCATGGAGGCTGAATACTCAACATATCTTGGTTTTAAAGTTGAAAGCTCATTTGGACCGTTTCGATTGGTCTTTGTTAAAAAGAACTTCTAGCCGGAGATGTAGTTGTTTTGATGAAACACATGAGTTAGATGGCAGTTGAGAGAGTCCACAGATGTGTATCAAGCACCCACGGAGGCTGAAGACTCAACATATCTTGGTTTTAAAGTTGAAAGCTCATTTGGACCTTTTCGATTGATCTTCGTTAAAAAGAACTTCTAGCCAGAGATGTAGATGTTTTGATGAAACACATGAGTTAGATGGTAGCAGAGAGAGTCAACATATGTGTATCAAGCACCCACGGAGGTCGAAGACTCAACATATCTTGGTTTAAAAGTTGAAAGCTCATTTGGACCTTTTCCATTGATCTTCGTTAAAAAGAGCTTCTAGCCAGAGATGGAGATGTTTTGATGAAACACATGAGTTAGATGGCAATTGAGAGAGTCAACAGATGTGTTCAAGCTACCATGGAGGCTGAATACTCAACATATCTTGGTTTTAAAGTTGAAAGCTCATTTGGACCTTTTCGATTGATTTTCGTTAAAAAGAACTTCTAGCCAGAGATGTAGATGTTTTGATGAAGCACATGAGTTCAATGGCAGTTGAGAGAGTCAACCGATGTGTTCAAGCTACCACGGAGGCAGAAGACTCAACATATCTTGGTTTTAAAGTTGAAAGCTCATTTGGACCTTGTCGATTGATCTTCGTTAAAAAGAACTTCTAGCCGGAGATGTAAATGATTTGATGAAATACATTCGTTAGATGGTAGCAGAGAGAGTCAACATATGTGTATCAAGCACCCACGGAGGCCGAAGACTCAACATATCTTGGTTTTTAAGTTGAAAGCTCATTTGGACCTTTTCCATTGATCTTCGTTAAAAAGAACTTCTAGCCAGAGATGTAGATGTTTTGATGAAACACATGAGTTAGATGGTAGCAGAGAGAGTCAACATATGTGTATCAAGCACCCACGGAGGCCGAAGACTCAACATATCTTGGTTTTAAAGTTGAAAGCTCATTTGGACCTTTTCGATTGATCTTCGTTTAAAAGAACTTCTAGCCGATGATGTAGATGTTTTGATGAAACACATGAGTTAGATGGCAGTTGAAAGAAGTCGGCGAGATGTGTATCAAGCTACCACGGAGGTCAAGACTCAACATATCTTAGTATTAAAGTTGAAAGCTCATTTGGACCTTTTCCATTGATATTCGTGAAAAAGAGGTTCTAGCCATAGATTTAGATGTTTTGATGAAACACATGAGTTAGATGGCAATTGAGAGAGTCAACAGATATGTTCAAGCTACCACGGAGGAGGTGAAGACTCAACATATGTTGGTTTTAAAGTTGAAAAGCTGATTTGGACCTTTTCGATTGATCTTCGTTAAAAAGAACTTCTAGCCGAAGATGTAGATGTTTTGATGAAACACATGAGTTAGATGGCAGTTGAGCGAGTCAACAGATGTGTATCTAGCACCCACGGAGGCTGAAGACTCAACATATCTTGGATTTAAAGTTGAAATCTCATTTTGACCATTTTCTATTGATCTTCGATTAAGCGTAATTTCTAGGCCAAGTTGTAGATGTTTTGACGAAACTCATGAGTTAGATGGTAGTTGAGAGTGTCAACGGATGTAGATCAAGAACCCAAAGAGGCTGTAGACTCAAGATAACTTGGTTTAAAACATGAAAGCTCATTTGTACCTTTTCGGTTGATCTTCGTTCAAAAGATCTTCTGGCCCAAGTTGTAGATGTTTTGATGAAACACATGAGTTAGATGGCAGTTGAAAGAGTCAACAGATGTGTATCAAGCTACCGCGGAGGCTGAAGACTCAACATATCTTGGTTTTAAAGTTGAAAGCTCATTTGGACCTTTTCGATTGATCTTCGTTAAAAAGAACTTCTAGCCAGAGATGTAGATCTTTTGATGAAGCACATGAGTTCAATGGCAGTTGAGAGAGTCAACAGATGTGTTCAAGCTACCACGGAGGCTGAAGACTCAACATATCTTGGTTTTAAAGTTGAAAGCTCATTTGGACCTTGTCGATTGATCTTCGTTAAAAAGAACTTCTAGCCGGAGATGTAAATGATTTGATGAAATACATTCGTTAGATGGTAGCAGAGAGAGTCAACAGATGTGTATCAAGCTACCGCGGAGGCTGAAGACTCATCATATCTTGGTTTTAAAGTTGAAAGCTCATTTGGACCTTGTCGATTGATCTTCGCTAAAAAGAACTTCTAGCCGGAGATGTGATCAATCAATTTGAGACACTTATATTAGCTTTGTATTAGGCATTATTAGATGTTTATTGTGCCCAATATAAGTATTTTAGATGAGTTTAATGTTGTTGGGCTTCATTGGGCTTTAATGCAAATATTGAATAATTTTCGGATTTTGATGCATTTTGACCTTTCTTCCTTGGTTAGGCCATAACTTGGGACTCGGTGATCCAATTGAGGTGATCTTGGTGTCTTTGGAAAGCTAAGACAATACTCTACAAGTTTGATGAAGAACTCAAGAGCTGAATCGGACTTCTAAGGGTCCAAAACATCCCTGCAATGCAGAGTAGGTTTGCTGTCAGGAAAATCTGGGCAGTATGCACATATTGGACTACATAGTGAGTTATAGGCCTCTTCTTGGGCTAAAACTTGGTCATTTGAAAGATAAGACCCATATCTCCAACTTCACTGTAGACCATTTTATCAATAGATGTCGTTTAAGGCATGCTTCTAAAGCTACAAGTTGGTATGAATTTGGAAACACGTTCTTCCAACCTAACTTGAGGTAGGTACAGTGTTTTGGAATTTCTGGAGTTCTAAAAGTCCAAATGACATGATTCAAATTGGAGATTTTCAAGGAGACAACTGGCTACAACTTTGATGAAGACATCCAAGCCAAAATGCACCGTCTAGGTGATGAATTTGAAGCCAGAAGTCGGATAAGAGTTGTTGACTAAAAGCCACCAACCATACACCAACCCACCTACCATGCACCAACCCACCAACCATGCATCAAGCTTCCATTTTTGACAATTTTCATATTCTTATAGCTTGTATTCAGATTATGTACATGTACAAATTGGCTTCTAGGATTAGTATAAATAGACCCAACCTCTTTGTATTAGAGGGATTCAATTTTAAGTAAGTTTCAAGAAAGTTTGAGTATTTGTTAGTTTTCTTTCTCTTCTTCTCCCTTCTCTTTAGAATTTCATTTTTGTTCTTTATTTTCTGAGTTCTTCCTTCCCATCCATGGAAGGCTAGGCTCTCATAATCAATCCAAGGGATTAGCCATCTTGATGTTTAATTTGGAGATCTTGTTTCGCTTGTTCATATTGCTTAATTGTTATTCAAGTTTCTCTTCTTCCTCCTTTGATTTTTATCTAGATTGAATTGCTTAATTTGATTTAGATGTTGATGTGGTAATAGCTATATTATCATGTATTCAAAGAGGATCACATAGAATAAACAATTTATTAAAGCTTTTTGATGGATTGTTTAGCTTGGTTAAATTCGGATCTTAAATTAATCTATGTATGGATGGTGCTTACTTTATCTAACCTTGGTTAATTAAATTCTAGATGCTTATCTAGTAGAGGATTCTTGGATTATGTTGAGGCTTCTTGATATGATCTAAGGCCAAGAACATGGTTAGCGATTAAGTGAATTCCTTGTGATCAATGATGGATTAAACTTAAGATCGGTAAATTTCCTTGGATTGGTTGTTTCTTTATATTTGTTTACAACATTAAGTCTTATACTTCTTTTCAATCTTATTAATCAACAACAAAACCCCCTTTCTAATTATCTTGATCTGATTAAATCTTTGTTTTTCTGGATCCTTGAGAGACGATTCGGTTCATGCTCTATACTACAAATTAGTTTGCGAACCGGTAATTATTATTTATTTGACGAGGTCTCGACAACCTCTTGTCAAGATGTAAATGATTTGATGAAATACATTCGTTAGATGGTAGCAGAGAGAGTCAACATATGTGTATCAAGCACCCACGGAGGCCGAAGACTCAACATATCTTGGTTTTAAAGTTGAAAGCTCATTTGGACCTTTTCCATTGATCTTCGTTAAAAGAACTTCTAGCCGAGAGATGTAGAAGATTTGATGAAACACATTAGATAGATGGTAGAAAATAGAGTCAACATATGTGTATCGAAGCACCCACGGAGGCGAAGACTCAACATATCTTGGTTTTAAAGTTGAAAGCTCATTTGGACCTTTTCGATTGATCTTCGTTTAAAAGAACTTCTAGCCGATGATGTAGATGTTTTGATGAAACACATGAGTTAGATGGCAGTTGAAAGAGTCAACAGATGTGTATCAAGCTTCCACGGAGGCTGAAGACTCAACATATCTTAGTTTTAAAGTTGAAAGCTCATTTGGACCTTTTCCATTGATATTCGTGAAAAAGAGCTTCTAGCCAGAGATTTAGATGTTTTGATGAAACACATGAGTTAGATGGCAATTGAGAGAGTCAACAGATATGTTCAAGCTACCACGGAGGCTGAAGACTCAACATATGTTGGTTTTAAAGTTGAAAGCTCATTTGGACCTTTTCAATTGATCTTCGTTAAAAAGAACTTCTAGCCGAAGATGTAGATGTTTTGATGAAACACATGAGTTAGATGGCAGTTGAGCGAGTCAACAGATGTGTATCTAGCACCCACGGAGGCTGAAGACTCAACATATCTTGGATTTAAATTTGAAATCTCATTTTGACCATTTTCTATTGATCTTCGATTAGCAGAATTTCTAGGCCAAGTTGTAGATGTTTTGACGAAACTCATGAGTTAGATGGTAGTTGAGAGTGTCAACAGATGTAGATCAAGAACCCAAAGAGGCTGTAGACTCAAGATAACTTGGTTTAAAACATGAAAGCTCATTTGTACCTTTTCGGTTGATCTTCGTTCAAAAGATCTTCTGGCCCAAGTTGTAGATGTTTTGATGAAACACATGAGTTAGATGGCAGTTGAAAGAGTCAACAGATGTGTATCAAGCTACCGCGGAGGCTGAAGACTCAACATATCTTGGTTTTAAAGTTGAAAGCTCATTTGGACCTTTTCGATTGATCTTCGTTAAAAAGAAACTTCTAGCCAGAGATGTAGATCTTTTGATGAAGCACATGAGTTCAATGGCAGTTGAGAGAGTCAACGAGATGTGTTCAAGCTACCCGGAAGGTGAAGACTCAACATATCATGGTTTTAAAGTTGAAAGCTCATTTGGACCTTGTCGATTGATCTTCGTTAAAAAGAACTTCTAGCCGGAGATGTAAATGATTTGATGAAATACATTCGTTAGATGGTAGCGAGAGAGAGTCAACGAGATGTGTATCAAGCTCTACGCGGAGGTGAAGACTCAACATATCTTGGTTTTAAAGTTGAAAGCTCATTTGGACCTTGTCGATTGATCTTCGCTAAAAAGAACTTCTAGTGGAGATGTAAATGATTTGATGAAATACATTCGTTAGATGGTAGCAGAGAGAGTCAACATATGTGTATCAAGCACCCACGGAGGCCGAAGACTCAACATATCTTGGTTTTAAAGTTGAAAGCTCATTTGGACCTTTTCCATTGATCTTCGTTTAAAAGAACTTCTACCGAGAGATGTAGATGTTTTGATGAAACACATGAGTTAGATGGTAGCAGAGAGAGTCAACATATGTGTATCAAGCACCCACGGAGGCCGAAGACTCAACATATCTTGGTTTTAAAGTTGAAAGCTCATTTGGACCTTTTCCATTGATATTCGTGAAAAAGAGGTTCTAGCCAGAGATTTAGATGTTTTGATGAAACACATGAGTTAGATGGCAATTGAGAGAGTCAACAGATATGTTCAAGCTACCACGGAGGCTGAAGACTCAACATATGTTGGTTTTAAAGTTGAAAGCTGATTTGGACCTTTTCGATTGATCTTCGTTAAAAAGAACTTCTAGCCGAAGATGTAGATGTTTTGATGAAACACATGAGTTAGATGGCAGTTGAGCGAGTCAACAGATGTGTATCTAGCACCCACGGAGGCTGAAGACTCAACATATCTTGGATTTAAAGTTGAAATCTCATTTTGACCATTTTCTATTGATCTTCGATTAGCAGAATTTCTAGGCCAAGTTGTAGATGTTTTGACGAAACTCATGAGTTAGATGGTAGTTGAGAGTGTCAACAGATGTAGATCAAGAACCCAAAGAGGCTGTAGACTCAAGATAACTTGGTTTAAAACATGAAAGCTCATTTGTACCTTTTCGGTTGATCTTCGTTCAAAAGATCTTCTGGCCCAAGTTGTAGATGTTTTGATGAAACACATGAGTTAGATGGCAGTTGAAAGAGTCAACAGATGTGTATCAAGCTACCGCGGAGGCTGAAGACTCAACATATCTTGGTTTTAAAGTTGAAAGCTCATTTGGACCTTTTCGATTGATCTTCGTTAAAAAGAACTTCTAGCCAGAGATGTAGATCTTTTGATGAAGCACATGAGTTCAATGGCAGTTGAGAGAGTCAACAGTTGTGTTCAAGCTACCACGGATATGAAGACTCAACATATCTTGGTTTTAAAGTTGAAAGCTCATTTGGACCTTGTCGATTGATCTTCGTTAAAAAGAACTTCTAGCCGGAGATGTAAATGATTTGATGAAATACATTCGTTAGATGGTAGCAGAGAGAGTCAACAGATGTGTATCAAGCTACCGCGGAGGCTGAAGACTCAACATATCTTGGTTTTTAAAGTTGAAAGCTCATTTGGACCTTGTCGATTGATCTTCGCTAAAAAGAACTTCTAGCCGGAGATGTGATCAATCAATTTGAGACACTTATATTAGCTTTGTATTAGGCATTATTAGATGTTTATTGTGCCCAATATAAGTATTTTAGATGAGTTTAATGTTGTTGGGCTTCATTGGGCTTTAATGCAAATATTGAATAATTTTCGGATTTTGATGCATTTTGACCTTTCTTCCTTGGTTAGGCCATAACTTGGGACTCGGTGATCCAATTGAGGTGATCTTGGTGTCTTTGGAAAGCTAAGACAATACTCTACAAGTTTGATGAAGAAATAAAGAGCTGAATCGGACTTCTAAGGGTCCAAAACATCCCTGCAATGCAGAGTAGGTTTGCTGTCAGGAAAATCTGGGCAGTATGCACATATTGGACTACATAGTGAGTTATAGGCCTCCTCTTGGGCTGAAACTTGGTCATTTGAAAGATAAGACCCATATCTCCAACTTCACTGAAGACCATTTTGTCAATAGATGTCGTTTAAGGCATGCTTCTAAAGCTACAAGTTGGTATGAATTTGGAAACACGTTCTTCCAACCTAACTTGAGGTAGGTACAGTGTTTTTGGAATTTCTGGAGTTCTAAAAGTCCAAATGACATGATTCAAATTGGAGATTTTCAAGGAGACAACTGGCTACAACTTTGATGAAGACATCCAAGCCAAAATGCACCGTCTAGGTGATGAATTTGAAGCCAGAAGTCGGATAAGAGTTGTTGACTAAAAGCCACCAACCATACACCAACCCACCTACCATGCACCAACCCACCAACCATGCATCAAGCTTCCATTTTTGACAATTTTCATATTCTTATAGCTTGTATTCAGATTATGTACATGTACAAATTGGCTTCTAGGATTAGTATAAATAGACCCAACCTCTTTGTATTAGAGGGATTCAATTTTAAGTAAGTTTCAAGAAAGTTTGAGTATTTGTTAGTTTTCTTTCTCTTCTTCTCCCTTCTCTTTAGAATTTCATTTTTGTTCTTTATTTTCTGAGTTCTTCCTTCCCATCCATGGAAGGCTAGGCTCTCATAATCAATCCAAGGGATTAGCCATCTTGATGTTTAATTTGGAGATCTTGTTTCGCTTGTTCATATTGCTTAATTGTTATTCAAGTTTCTCTTCTTCCTCCTTTGATTTTTATCTAGATTGAATTGCTTAATTTGATTTAGATGTTGATGTGGTAATAGCTATATTATCATGTATTCAAAGAGGATCACATAGAATAAACAATTTATTAAAGCTTTTTGATGGATTGTTTAGCTTGGTTAAATTACGGATCTTAAATTAATCTATATGTATGGATGGTGCTTACTTTATCTAACCTTGGTTAATTAAATTCTAGATGCTTATCTAGTAGAGGATTCTTGGATTATGTTGAGGCTTCTTGATATGATCCAAGGCCAAGAACATGGTTAGCGATTAAGTGAATTCCTTGTGATCAATGATGGATTAAACTTAAGATCGGTAAATTTCCTTGGATTGGTTGTTTCTTTATATTTGTTTACAACATTAAGTTTTATACTTCTTTTCAATCTTATTAATCAACAACAAAACCCCCTTTCTAATTATCTTGATCTGATTAAATCTTTGTTTTTCTGGATCCTTGAGAGACGATTCGGTTCATGCTCTATACTACAAATTAGTTTGCGAACCGGTAATTATTATTTATTTGACGAGGTCTCGACAACCTCTTGTCAAATTTGGCGCCGTTGCCGGGGATCCAAAGGCAACTATTTGATCATTTCATCTAACTCTAACAATTGTGTTTGTTTTGTTTTTGAAGCATTTTCTTGTGGAATTCGGCTGAAATTGGGTAAAGGGCATCCTGTCAAGATTTTGGTTCGGTAACGTATCTCTGATTAATCTGAATTTTGGTAGGCTAATGAAGAACGTTATTTTGAGAAAGGCTCACTAATAATAGTGAGGTCACCCTTATTTGTGCCAAATTCCATCGTTTAGACTACTTTTTCAATTTTTTAAGATTTTTTATTATTCTGTTAGATAGAATTTTTGTGTAGATTTCACTCTGTGGTTGTCCCATAATTTTTAAAAATCTGTAGATATGTTTTCTGTAATTATTTTGTGTGTATATTTAGACTTGTTTTTGTGATTTTGTGTTTTTGTGTTTGATCTCTAATCTGATGGAGCATAAACTTGATGAGTTGGCTTATCTCAGTAGGGCGAGTTGGCGATGGAACAACATCACTTTTGTGCAAGAACACCGCAAGATTTTGTAGTATATGCTTTGTAGTTCTTATCATCCCACATATGCTTGCACCACATTACAAGATGATGGTTCCAGATTTCATGACTATTGTTGATGCAACAGGTGTATTTCTTGGTGAACCACAATACCCACAGCTTGGATATAATCCTTATTCTACCACATATAACCATGATTGGGGAGATCATCCTTGGTTCGAACCTTATGTTGAACCAATCAGTCTATACCAGCAACCTATCTTTGCAATGAAGAAGAAGCCCCAATAAGCATGGAATCGAGCCTACACTAGAGGATTTGGTGAAACAATTTGCTCGAGAACAACATCCAATTCCAGTGAGAGAAACGAAGCTATAGTACAAAACGTGAAGACCCAAGTTGGTCAACTTACATCTTCATTGAGTCGATTGAAGCAAGCAACATATGCGTAAATGCAGATTACGCAAAACATGAGATCATTGATGAGAAAAATCAATTGATGATTTGTGTCTTGAATTTGCTAGTTTTACTGATTTTGATGATTACATTTGTTGTGCTTGGTTGTGATGGTGATATGTTGTGTAATGCATGTGTTGAGATTCATGCCTTTCTAAGACATGATGAATCTTTTTCAACGAATAATGCAGCAATTCAATCTACAAAGTAGTGCGACCACCAAAATTGGAGTCCATTGTGGCTAAAAACTTCCTTACCGATGAGGAGAAGAGGTTGCTGCCATTTTTTAAGGAGAATCAAAGAGCCATCACACTTGCAGACATTCCAATCATTAGCCATTCCATTTGCACGCACAAGATTTTACTTGAAGATGGAGCTAAACCAGTAAAGCAACCCCGGAAAATACTGAACCCTTTGATTTTGGATGTGGTGATCCATTACACTGGCTATGGTGTGGCCGCCGGGATTTTGTTGCTTCTGCTATCCCTAGGGAGTTTTCTTTCCACACTTTTATTTCATTTTTCTAGTTGTTTTCTTTTTGTTTTTTCTTGTTTTGCTATTGTTTTTAATATTGTTTCTATTTTTTATTTGATTGTTACAATTTACTCTTTTAACATTCTTGTTGTTTCTCTTGTTTGTGTTATCTGTTTCTATTTAGTACATTTTGTTGTACTGTTAATGTTTGTCTTTTATTATTATTTTTTTTTTTTTGTTTTTATTTTTTGTTTTGTCTCATTTGTGTTTATTTTCTGTTTTCTATATAAATCTTCGTTGAAAAAAAAAAAAAAAGAAGCCACGCTTAAGGTCAATGGCCGAGAAATTGAATCATTATGGGGAGGACCCATGGATCGTGCAAAATCTTCAATCACGTGGCTAAAGACTTTAAACTAAGCGCTTCTTGGGAGGCAACCTAAGTTTTCTAACTTTTTCATTTTTTCAAACTTTGACTTATTTGCATTCACCGGAATCAAGGCAGAAAATCGGTCAAGTAAGAAAATCTATCGAGTTTGATTTTTCTGCCTTAATTTTGTTTGTTTTTCATTGTGAGATGATTTTTCACGAGGTTAAATGGCGGATAACGGTACTCGTGAAAAATTTTTCGGTCCTTCGCTACTCCACAAACACCGAAATTTGTATAAAAATTTTTACTAATTTTTTCCCTTCTTCTTTGTTTATTTCGAAATGGATAATCGACTTGTTAACCTCCAAGCAATTCCCCTCTCTCCTCAAAATGCTTTAACTAACATTTATTGTGCAAGGTTTGAGAGATTAAGGATGCTTATGCACAAAGGCATCCTGCGGATATACTGATTGGTTAATCGAAGCAAAGGTCAGGCTCAGGTGAATTTTCTAACGCTCTTGTTTCATATATGCCAGGGCTAGGCAAAAGTTCATATGCAAAGAAGAGAAGAGCAAAAAGGTTACGGGTCTGCTATAAATGTGCAAGATGGACCTGTAACACAAAATGCAAATCAATTGGAATGACGTCTATAAACCGAGATGATAAAATTAACTTCATAAAGGATGGCATGAGTAAGGAGTCTTTAGATAACATTCTATTGACTCTTGAGACACATCCTAGTGGAGATGTGCATAGGGCACTTCTCGATTTATGGCCAATATTCCAAGATGAACATGAGCGTTATAGTCTCGGGAATCTGACTCAAAGACCTTGTTTGCCAATTTTTAAGAAAATTGGATGGGAAGCCGACCATCGGCCCATAGAGAGCTTCAAGCCGTTACTGGACGTAAAACCAGAGGAAAATGTGAGCCACAATCACACCTCCTGTAAGTATTTTTTTTTCCTTTTTTCTTCTTGTTTATTAAAAAAAATCAAAAAAAAAATTCAAAAAAATAAAAATAAAATAAAAAAAATTAGCCGTATTTTTTGAAATATGTGTTGCATATTTTCAAACTTCTTCTGACACATATAGATTAGCCTTTTATCTTTGTCATATAGCTATTATCATTGTTGTGCTTATTTTCAAACTTCTTATGACACACGGATCTACCCCTCCTTTATAGGTGTAATTATTACATTTGAGTTTTGATTCTTTAAATAATGCACTTTGCTCTCTTCAGATCATTGATAAGGTGAGAATACAAAAAAAAAAAAAGAGAAAATGGAAGACACTTCAGTTCGTCGGATCAAGTGGGTTTGTGTCTTTTGTGGATCTAATCCACGGGAAAGATAAAGAGTTTGTAAATATTGCACACCATCTTGGTCGAGTGCTAGCTGAGAGAGAAATCCATTTAGTTTATGGAGGAGGTAGTCTTGGGTTAATGGGTTGTATAGCAACTGCTGCACATTTAGGAGGTGGCAAAGTCCTTGGTGTCATTCCTGGTCCTTTATCTATCGGCAAGCCCATTGGAAAAACATTAGGGGATGAAGTAATGGTATTTTGCATGCACCAACGCATGAACTTTATGATAGCAAATGCTGATGCCTTTATTGCCCTACCTGGTGGTTTTGGAACTTTGGAAGAGCTCTTCCAAATTACATCCTGGTCACAGTAGAACTTTCACCAAAAACCCATAGGTATATTAAATGTTAATGGTTTTATGACGGTTTATTTTGTTTTCTTGATCATGTTGTAGAAAAAGGGTTCATCTCACAAGCGACACGTCAAAGTCTTGTAATGGCCGCAACTCCTGAACAATTGCTCGATCAACTAAATGAATTTGTACCACAACGTGATCCGGATAATGGCTCCGCGGAATTGGGAACAAAGCGTGACAAAAGCCAAAACTTGATTTGAATTTGTCTTTGTGAATTTTTGTTTTCTCTTACGGTTTTAGTTTTTGTAATTTTTCTTATTTCGAGGCTCGATTTTGATTTTACGGTAAGACCTTCTACACTCTACCTATCTTTATTTTGACATTGGGGACAATGTCTTTAATTGAATTGGGGGAGGGATAGTTGACATTACCATGTACATAGTTTAGTTAAAAAAAAAAAACTAACATTAATCTTTATTGTTACTAGCTTATTAGATGTATGATGGCAGAGTAAGGAGTAGTTTTGCTCTTGAGACGCATCTTAACTTGCATTTCATAGTATGTCTTAAATTATTTTGTTCTTGCATATAAAAAAAAAACAAAAAAAAAGAAAAAAACAAAAAAGACAAAAACAAAAAAAATATTTGATCTTTTCAATTAATTTTGATGCAAGCATGTGCTGAATCTGAGCTTAATTGATAATAAAAGTATGCAAAACAATTTATAGTTGAATCATTTTCATGATATACATGTGTATATGATTGTGGATATTAGGAAGAAGGCATGGTTGAATTGAGTGAATGTTTCATACCTTTGTGAGTTTTGGGCTTTTCCAAGTTTGATACTTACACTTGGTTATTTTCTTTCATGAGTGATGTCAATTATGAATTTATTTTCTAGAACTTGCATTGAATCGATTTGAGATTACATTGGTCTGTATGTTGCATGAAAATAGACAAGAGGCATTTTTTTCTTGACTTAGCTACTTTGGCCAAATAAACCTACCTTGCATTTATCCCATTGTTAACCCCCACTAAGCCTACTTGCCTATTCTTTGTTCTTAGCTCATTACAAGCCTTAAGTGAAAAACCATGTTTTACCTTACCTTTGAGAATGGGAGAGCATTGATTTTCTTATTGGAGGAGTTCTTTTGCTTGCAATGATTTAAGTGTGGGGGAATTGGTGTGCGTCTGAAATGCTTGGTACAAAAAAAAAAACAAAAAAACAAAACAAAAAACAAAACAAAAAAAAACAAAAAAAACAAAAAAAAAAGAGAAAAAAGAAAGAAAAATAAAAGAATAGAAAAAGGAAAGAATGTGTGAAGAGAATGAGCATTTTATGGTTTTGGGTAAAAAATTTTATTCTTTCTACTTGAGTTACTCCTCAATGCTCTTTTATTGTCTTTGGTTTTAACCTGCTATTATCCATATTGTTCCCTTCCTTCATCTTATAAGTTCCATTACAACTTTTTTGAAAGACCTCTTGATTTTTGCAATTTATTTGATCTAAGTAGTGGAGAATTGATGTATATGCAAGCCTATGGTAAAATACTTTCATAGTTTGGCCGAGTTGAGCATAAGCAGTTAACCTAAACACCTTGTGTGATTTGAGTGTCACTAGTGAGGAATTTTACTCAATTTGAACATGCCTATTTCTGATTAAAGCATGATTATGCTATACTTTATTCTCAAATGGTTTGATTTAACTATTCTTTGTTAAGCATACTTGACTTATTAATTATGGTTTATATTTGATACAATGCTTGTATATAAAAATTAGTTGAATTGATTAAATAAAATATTACATGTTTGTGGGTATCATCCTGGTAAACCCTCACGAGACTATAACTCGTCCACTAGGGACACCTAGGGGTTTTAATGGCTTGTGGCACATGATAAGTGCCATCGTGTTTTCCTACGAAAGTGGATTAGATTAGGTATAATCGAGTTTTATGCTTTTAGTTATATAATATGATATTTCTTGTTTTTCTTTAGTTTTGTTCTTATGTGTTTTGCCCGAGGAGTGCAAAAAGCTTAAGTGTGGGGGCATTTGATCAATCAATTTGAGACACTTATATTAGCTTTGTATTAGGCATTATTAGATGTTTATTGTGCCCAATATAAGTATTTTAGATGAGTTTAATGTTGTTGGGCTTCATTGGGCTTTAATGCAAATATTGAATAATTTTCGGATTTTGATGCATTTTGACCTTTCTTCCTTGGTTAGGCCATAACTTGGGACTCGGTGATCCAATTGAGGTGATCTTGGTGTCTTTGGAAAGCTAAGACAATACTCTACAAGTTTGATGAAGAACTCAAGAGCTGAATCGGACTTCTAAGGGTCCAAAACATCCCTGCAATGCAGAGTAGGTTTGCTGTCGAGGAAAATCTGGGCAGTATGCACATATTGGACTACATAGTGAGTTATAGGCCTCCTCTTGGGCTGAAACTTGGTCATTTGAAAGATAAGACCCATATCTCCAACTTCACTGAAGACCATTTTGTCAATAGATGTCGTTTAAGGCATGCTTCTAAAGCTACAAGTTGGTATGAATTTGGAAACACGTTCTTCCAACCTAACTTGAGGTAGGTACAGTGTTTTTGGAATTTCTGGAGTTCTAAAAGTCCAAATGACATGATTCAAATTGGAGATTTTCAAGGAGACAACTGGCTACAACTTTGATGAAGACATCCAAGCCAAAATGCACCGTCTAGGTGATGAATTTGAAGCCAGAAGTCGGATAAGAGTTGTTGACTAAAAGCCACCAACCATACACCAACCCACCTACCATGCACCAACCCACCAACCATGCATCAAGCTTCCATTTTTGACAATTTTCATATTCTTATAGCTTGTATTCAGATTATGTACATGTACAAATTGGCTTCTAGGATTAGTATAAATAGACCCAACCTCTTTGTATTAGAGGGATTCAATTTTAAGTAAGTTTCAAGAAAGTTTGAGTATTTGTTAGTTTTCTTTCTCTTCTTCTCCCTTCTCTTTTAGAATTTCATTTTTGTTCTTTATTTTCTGAGTTCTTCCTTCCCATCCATGGAAGGCTAGGCTCTCATAATCAATCCAAGGGATTAGCCATCTTGATGTTTAATTTGGAGATCTTGTTTCGCTTGTTCATATTGCTTAATTGTTATTCAAGTTTCTCTTCTTCCTCCTTTGATTTTTATCTAGATTGAATTGCTTAATTTGATTTAGATGTTGATGTGGTAATAGCTATATTATCATGTATTCAAAGAGGATCACATAGAATAAACAATTTATTAAAGCTTTTTGATGGATTGTTTAGCTTGGTTAAATTCTGGATCTTAAATTAATCTATGTATGGATGGTGCTTACTTTATCTAACCTTGGTTAATTAAATTCTAGATGCTTATCTAGTAGAGGATTCTTGGATTATGTTGAGGCTTCTTGATATGATCCAAGGCCAAGAACATGGTTAGCGATTAAGTGAATTCCTTGTGATCAATGATGGATTAAACTTAAGATCGGTAAATTTCCTTGGATTGGTTGTTTCTTTATATTTGTTTACAACATTAAGTCTTATACTTCTTTTCAATCTTATTAATCAACAACAAAACCCCCTTTCTAATTATCTTGATCTGATTAAATCTTTGTTTTTCTGGATCCTTGAGAGACGATTCGGTTCATGCTCTATACTACAAATTAGTTTGCGAACCGGTAATTATTATTTATTTGACGAGGTCACGACAACCTCTTGTCAAGATGTAAATGATTTGATGAAATACATTCGTTAGATGGTAGCAGAGAGAGTCAACATATGTGTATCAAGCACCCACGGAGGCCGAAGACTCAACATATCTTGGTTTTAAAGTTGAAAGCTCATTTGGACCCTTTCCATTGATCATCGTTAAAAAGAACTTCTAGCCGGAGATGTAGATGTTTTGATGAAATACATGAGTTAGATGGTAGCAGAGAGAGTCAACATATGTGTATCAAGCACCCACGGAGGCCGAAGACTCAACATATCTTGGTTTTAAAGTTGAAAGCTCATTTGGACCTTTTCGATTGATCTTCGTTTAAAAGAACTTCTAGCCGATGATGTAGATGTTTTGATGAAACACATGAGTTAGATGGCGCTTGAAAGAGTCAACAGATGTGTATCAAGCTACCACGGAGGTGAAGACTCAACATATCTTAGTTTTAAAGTTGAAAGCTCATTTGGACCTTTTCCATTGATATTCGTGAAAAAGAGCTTCTAGCCGGAGAGATTTAGATGTTTTGATGAAACACATGAGTTAGATGGCAATTGAGAGAGTCATGCATATGTTCAAGCTACCACGGAGAAGTGAAGACTCAACATATGTTGGTTTTAAAGTTGAAAGCTCATTTGGACCTTTTTCAATTGATCTTCGTTAAAAAGAACTTCTAGCCGAAGATGTAGATGTTTTGATGAAACACATGAGTTAGATGGCGGTTGAGCGAGTCCCAAACGAGATGTGTATCTAGCACCCACGGAGGTCTGAAGACTCAACATATCTTGGATTTAAATTTGAAATCTCATTTTGACCATTTTCTATTGATCTTGATTATAGCGTAATTTCTAGAGCCAAGTTGTAGATGTTTTGACGAAACTCATGAGTTAGATGGTAGTTGAGAGTGTCAACGGATGTAGATCAAGAACCCAAAGAGGTCATGAGACTCAAGATAACTTGGTTTAAAACATGAAAGCTCATTTGTACCTTTTCGGTTGATCTTCGTTCAAAAGATCTTCTCGGCCCCAGTTGTAGATGTTTTGATGAAACACATGAGTTAGATGGCGAGTTGAAAGAGTCAACGAGATGTGTATCAAGCTACCGCGGAGGCTGAAGACTAAACATATCTTGGTTTTAAAGTTGAAAGCTCATTTGGACCTTTACGCTTGATCTTCGTTAAATTGAACTTCTAGCCAGAGATGTAGATCTTTTGATGAAGCACATGAGTTCAATGGCAGTTGAGAGAGTCAACAGATGTGTTCAAGCTACCCGGAGGCTGAAGACTCAACATATCTTGGTTTTAAAGTTGAAAGCTCATTTGGACCTTGTCGATTGATCTTCGTTAAAAAGAACTTCTAGCCGGAGATGTAAATGATTTGATGAAATACATTCGTTAGATGGTAGCAGAGAGAGTCAACAGATGTGTATCAAGCTACCGCGGAGGCTGAAGACTCAACATATCTTGGTTTTAAAGTTGAAAGCTCATTTGGACCTTGTCGATTGATCTTCGCTAAAAAGAACTTCTAGCTGGAGATGTAAATGATTTGATGAAATACATTCGTTAGATGGTAGCAGAGAGAGTCAACATATGTGTATCAAGCACCCACGGAGGCCGAAGACTCAACATATCTTGGTTTTAAAGTTGAAAGCTCATTTGGACCTTTTCCATTGATCTTCGTTAAAAAGAACTTCTAGCCAGAGATGTAGATGTTTTGATGAAACACATGAGTTAGATGGTAGCAGAGAGAGTCAACATATGTGTATCAAGCACCCACGGAGGCCGAAGACTCAACATATCTTGGTTTTAAAGTTGAAAGCTCATTTGGACCTTTTCGATTGATCTTCGTTTAAAAGAACTTCTAGCCGATGATGTAGATGTTGTGATGAAACACATGAGTTAGATGGCAGTTAAAAGAGTCAACAGATGTGTATCATGCTACCACGGAGGCTGAAGACTCAACATATCTTAGTTTTAAAGGTGAAAGCTCATTTGGACCTTTTCCATTGATATTCGTTAAAAAGAGCTTCTAGCCAGAGATTTAGATGTTTTGATGAAACACATGAGTTAGATGGCAATTGAGAGATTCAACAGATGTGTTCAAGCTACCACGGAGGCTAAAGACTCAACATATCTTGGTTTTAAAGTTGAAAGCTCATTTGGACCTTTTCGATTGATCTTCGTTAAATAGAACTTCTAGCCAGAGATGTAGATGTTTTGATGAAGCACATGAGTTCGATGGCAGTTGAGAGAGTCAACAGATGTGTTCAAGCTACCGCGGAGGCTGAAGACTAAACATATCTTGGTTTTAAAGTTGAAAGCTCATTTGGACCTTTTCGATTGATCTTCGTTAAATAGAACTTCTAGCCAGAGATGTAGATGTTTTGATGAAGCACATGAGTTCAATGGCAGTTGAGAGAGTCAACAGATGTGTTTAAGCTACCACGGAGGCTGAAGACTCAACATATCTTGGTTTTAAAGGTGAAAGCTCATTTGGACCTTGTCGATTGATCTTCGTTAAAAGAACTTCTAGCCCAGGAGATGTAAATGATTTGATGAAATACATTCGTTAGATGGTAGCAAGATAGTCAACGAGATGTGTATCAAGCTACAGCGGAGGTTTGAAGACTCAACATATCTTGGTTTTAAAGTTGAAAGCTCATTTGGACCTTTTCGTTTGATATTCGTTAAAAAGAATTTCTAAGCCGAAGATGTAGATGTTTTGATGAAATACATGAGTTAGATGGCGATTGAGCAAGTCAGCGGATGTGTATCTAGCAGAAGACGGAGGCAAAAAAGACCGAACATATGTTGGTTTAAAAGTTGAAAGCTCATTTGTACCTTTTCTGTTGATCGTCGTTCAAATGAACTTGTAGCCCAAGTTGTAGATGTTTTGATGAAACCCATAAGTTAGATGGTAGTTAAGAGTGTCAACAGATGTGGATCAAGAACCCACGGAGGCTGATGACTCAAGATATCCCTGGTTGAAAAGTTGAAAGCTCATTTGGACCCTCTCGATTGATCTTCCTTAAAAGATCTTCCTAGCGGAGAGATGTAGATGTTTTGATGAAACACATGAGTTAGATGGCAGTTGAAAGAGTCAACAGATGTGTATCAAGCTACCACGTAGGCTGAAGACTCAACATATCTTGGTTTTAAAGTTGAAAGCTCATTTGGACCTTTACGAATGATCTCTTCGTTAAAAAGAACTTCTAGCCAGAGATGTAGATGTTTTGACGAAACACATGAGTTAGATGGCGATTGAGAGAGTCAACAGATGTGTATTAAGCTACCCACGGGTCAAGACTCAACATATCTTGGTTTTAAAGTTGAAAGCTCATTTGGACCTTTTCGATTGATCATCGTTAAAATGAACCTCTAGCCAGAGATGTAGATGTTTTGATGAAACACATGAGTTAGATGGCAGTCGAGAGAGTTAACAGATGTGTTCAAGCTACCACAGAGGCTAAAGACTCAACATATGTTGGTTTAAAAGTTGAAAGCACATTTGCACCTTTTCTGTTGATCTTCGTTCAAAAGAACTTGTTGCCCAAGTTGTAGATGTTTTCATGAAACTCATGAGTTAGATGGTAGTTAAGAGTGTCGACAGATATGGATCAAGAACCCACAAAGGCTGAAGACTCAAGATATCCTGGTTGAAAAGTTGAAAACTCATTTGGACCCTTTCGATTGATCTTCGTTAAAAAGAACTTCTAGCCGAATATGCTGGTGTTTTGATGAAACACATGAGTTAGATGGCAGTAGAGAGAGTCCACAGATGTGTATCTAGCACCCACGGAGGCTGAAGACTCAAGATATCCTGGTTGAAAATTTGAACGCTCATTTGGACCCTCTCGATTGATCTTCGTTAAAAAGAACTTCTAGCCGGAGATGTAGATGTTTTGATGAAAAACATGAGATAGATGGCAGTTGAGAGAGTCAAGCGTGTGTATCCGCCCACGGAGGTCGAAGACTCAACATATCTTGGATTTAAAGTTGAAAGCTCATTTGGACCTTTTCGATTGATCATCGTTAAAATGAACCTCTAGCCAGAGATGAAGATGTTTTGATGAAACACATGAGTTAGATGGCAGTCGAGAGAGTTAACAGATGTGTTCAAGCTACCACAGAGGCTAAAGACTCAACATATGTTGGTTTAAAAGTTGAAAGCTCATTTGCACCTTTTCTGTTGATCTTCGTTCAAAAGAACTTGTTGCCCAAGTTGTAGATGTTTTGATGAAACTCATGAGTTAGATGGTAGTTAAGAGTGTCAACAGATATGGATCAAGAACCCACAAAGGCTGAAGACACATGATATCCTGATTGAAAAGTTGAAAACTCATTTGGACCTTTTCGATTGATCTTCGTTAAAAAGAACTTCTAGCCGAATATGTAGGTGTTTTGATGAAACACATGAGTTAGATGGCAATTGAGAGAGTCAACAGATTTGTTCAAGCTACCACGGAGGCTGAAGACTCAACATATCTTGGTTTTAAAGTTGAAAGCTCATTTGGACCATTTCGATTGATCTTCGTTAAAAAGAACTTCTCTCCGGAGATGTAGTTGTA
This sequence comes from Styphnolobium japonicum, assembly GCA_023212625.1. Lineage (NCBI taxonomy): Eukaryota > Viridiplantae > Streptophyta > Magnoliopsida > Fabales > Fabaceae > Styphnolobium > Styphnolobium japonicum. Next base: position 17,310,205 of record JALBWW010000013.1, read on the forward strand.
TTGATGAAAAACATGAGATAGATGGCAGTTGAGAGAGTCAACTGATGTGTATCTACTGCCCACGGAGGTCGAAGACTCAACATATCTTGGATTTAAAGTTGAAAGCTCATTTGGACCTTTTCGATTGATCATCGTTAAAATGAACCTCTAGCCAGAGATGTAGATGTTTTGATGAAACACATGAGTTAGATGGCAGTCGAGAGAGTTAACAGATGTGTTCAAGCTACCACAGAGGCTAAAGACTCAACATATGTTGGTTTAAAAGTTGAAAGCTCATTTGCACCTTTTCTGTTGATCTTCGTTCAAAAGAACTTGTTGCCCAAGTTGTAGATGTTTTGATGAAATTCATGAGTGAGATGGTAGTTAAGAGTGTCATGAGATATGGATCAAGAACCCACAAAAGGCTGGTCGAAGACTCATGATATCCTGATTGAAAAGTTGAAAACTCATTTGGACCTTTTCGATTGATCTTCGTTAAAAAGAACTTCTAGCCGAATATGTAGGTGTTTTGATGAAACACATGAGTTAGATGGCAATTGAGAGAGTCAACAGATTTGTTCAAGCTACCACGGAGGCTGAAGACTCAACATATCTTGGTTTTAAAGTTGAAAGCTCATTTGGACCTTTCGATTGATTTTCGTTAAAAAGAACTTCTAGCCGGAGATGTACATGTTTTAATGAAACACATGAGTTAGATGGTAGCAGAGATAGTCAACAGATGTGTATCAAGCTACCGCGGAGGCTGAAGACTCAACATATCTTGGTTTTAAAGTTGAAAGCTCATTTGGACCTTTTCGATTGATCTTCGTTAAAAAGAATTTCTAGCCGAAGATGTAGATGTTTTGATGAAATACATGAGTTAGATGGCAGTTGAGCAAGTCAACAGATGTGTATCTAGCACCGACGGAGGCAAAAGACTGAACATATGTTGGTTTAAAAGTTGAAAGCTCATTTGTACCTTTTCTGTTGATCGTCGTTCAAATGAACTTGTAGCCCAAGTTGTAGATGTTTTGATGAAACCCATAAGTTAGATGGTAGTTAAGAGTGTCAACAGATGTGGATCAAGAACCCACGGAGGCTGATGACTCAAGATATCCTGGTTGAAAAGTTGAAAGCTCATTTGGACCCTCTCGATTGATCTTCCTTAAAAAGATCTTCTAGCCGGAGATGTAGATGTTTTGATGAAACACATGAGTTAGATGGCAGTTGAAAGAGTCAACAGATGTGTATCAAGCTACCACGTAGGCTGAAGACTCAACATATCTTGGTTTTAAAGTTGAAAGCTCATTTGGACCTTTACGAATGATCTTCGTTAAAAAGAACTTCTAGCCAGAGATGTAGATGTTTTGACGAAACACATGAGTTAGATGGCAGTTGAGAGAGTCAACAGATGTGTATTAAGCTACCACGGAGGCTGAAGACTCAACATATCTTGGTTTTAAAGTTGAAAGCTCATTTGGACCTTTTCGATTGATCATCGTTAAAATGAACCTCTAGCCAGAGATGTAGATGTTTTGATGAAACACATGAGTTAGATGGCAGTCGAGAGAGTTAACAGATGTGTTCAAGCTACCACAGAGGCTAAAGACTCAACATATGTTGGTTTAAAAGTTGAAAGCACATTTGCACCTTTTCTGTTGATCTTCGTTCAAAAGAACTTGTTGCCCAAGTTGTAGATGTTTTCATGAAACTCATGAGTTAGATGGTAGTTAAGAGTGTCGACAGATATGGATCAAGAACCCACAAAGGCTGAAGACTCAAGATATTCTGGTTGAAAAGTTGAAAACTCATTTGGACCATTTCGATTGATCTTCGTTAAAAAGAACTTCTAGCCGAATATGCTGGTGTTTTGATGAAACACATGAGTTAGATGGCAGTTGAGAGAGTCCACAGATGTGTATCTAGCACCCACGGAAGCTGAAGACTCAAGATATCCTGGTTGAAAATTTGAACGCTCATTTGGACCCTCTCGATTGATCTTCGTTAAAAAGAACTTCTAGCCGGAGATGTAGATGTTTTGATGAAAAACATGAGATAGATGGCAGTTGAGAGAGTCAACTGATGTGTATCTACTGCCCACGGAGGTCGAAGACTCAACATATCTTGGATTTAAAGTTGAAAGCTCATTTGGACCTTTTCGATTGATCATCGTTAAAATGAACCTCTAGCCAGAGATGAAGATGTTTTGATGAAACACATGAGTTAGATGGCAATGAGAGAGTTAACGTATGTGTTCAAGCTACCACAGGCTAAAAGACTCAACATATGTTGGTTTAAAAGTTGAAAGCTCATTTGCACCTTTTCTGTTGATCTTCGTTCAAAAGAACTTGTTGCCCAAGTTGTAGATGTTTTGATGAAACTCATGAGTTAGATGGTAGTTAAGAGTGTCAACAGATATGGATCAAGAACCCACAAAGGCTGAAGACACATGATATCCTGATTGAAAAGTTGAAAACTCATTTGGACCTTTTCGATTGATCTTCGTTAAAAAGAACTTCTAGCCGAATATGTAGGTGTTTTGATGAAACACATGAGTTAGATGGCAATTGAGAGAGTCAACAGATTTGTTCAAGCTACCACGGAGGCTGAAGACTCAACATATCTTGGTTTTAAAGTTGAAAGCTCATTTGGACCATTTCGATTGATCTTCGTTAAAAAGAACTTCTCTCCGGAGATGTAGTTGTATTGATGAAAAACATGAGATAGATGGCAGTTGAGAGAGTCAACTGATGTGTATCTACTGCCCACGGAGGTCGAAGACTCAACATATCTTGGATTTAAAGTTGAAAGCTCATTTGGACCTTTTCGATTGATCATCGTTAAAAATGAACCTCTACCCAGAGATGTAGATGTTTGATGAAACACATGAGTTAGATGGCGGTCGAGAGAGTTATGAGATGTGTTCAAGCTACCACAGAGGCTAAAGACTCAACATATGTTGGTTTAAAAGTTGAAAGCTCATTTGCACCTTTTCTGTTGATCTTCGTTCAAAAGAACTTGTTGCCCAAGTTGTAGATGTTTTGATGAAACTCATGAGTTAGATGGTAGTTAAGAGTGTCAACAGATATGGATCAAGAACCCACAAAGGCTGAAGACTCATGATATCCTGATTGAAAAGTTGAAAACTCATTTGGACCTTTTCGATTGATCTTCGTTAAAAAGAACTTCTAGCCGAATATGTAGGTGTTTTGATGAAACACATGAGTTAGATGGCAATTGAGAGAGTCAACAGATTTGTTCAAGCTACCACGGAGGCTGAAGACTCAACATATCTTGGTTTTAAAGTTGAAAGCTCATTTGGACCTTTCGATTGATTTTCGTTAAAAAGAACTTCTAGCCGGAGATGTACATGTTTTAATGAAACACATGAGTTAGATGGTAGCAGAGATAGTCAACAGATGTGTATCAAGCTACCGCGGAGGCTGAAGACTCAACATATCTTGGTTTTAAAGTTGAAAGCTCATTTGGACCTTTTCGATTGATCTTCGTTAAAAAGAATTTCTAGCCGAAGATGTAGATGTTTTGATGAAATACATGAGTTAGATGGCAGTTGAGCAAGTCAACAGATGTGTATCTAGCAGAAGCGGAGGCAAAAGACTCGAACATATGTTGGTTTAAAAGTTGAAAGCTCATTTTGTACCTTTTACGGTGATCGTCAGTTCAAATGAACTTGTAGCCCAAGTTGTAGATGTTTTGATGAAACCCATAAGTTAGATGGTAGTTAAGAGTGTCAACGGTCTTGGATCAAGAACCCACGGAGGTGATGACTCAAGATATCACTGGTTGAAAAGTTGAAAGCTCATTTTGGACCTCTCGATTGATCTTCCTTAAAAAGATCTTCTAGCCGGAGATGTAGATGTTTTGATGAAACACATGAGTTAGATGGCAGTTGAAAGAGTCAACAGATGTGTATCAAGCTACCACGTAGGCTGAAGACTCAACATATCTTGGTTTTAAAGTTGAAAGCTCATTTGGACCTTTACGAATGATCTTCGTTAAAAAGAACTTCTAGCCAGAGATGTAGATGTTTTGACGAAACACATGAGTTAGATGGCAGTTGAGAGAGTCAACAGATGTGTATTAAGCTACCACGGAGGCTGAAGACTCAACATATCTTGGTTTTAAAGTTGAAAGCTCATTTGGACCTTTTCGATTGATCATCGTTAAAATGAACCTCTAGCCAGAGATGTAGATGTTTTGATGAAACACATGAGTTAGATGGCAGTCGAGAGAGTTAACAGATGTGTTCAAGCTACCACAGAGGCTAAAGACTCAACATATGTTGGTTTAAAAGTTGAAAGCACATTTGCACCTTTTCTGTTGATCTTCGTTCAAAAGAACTTGTTGCCCAAGTTGTAGATGTTTTCATGAAACTCATGAGTTAGATGGTAGTTAAGAGTGTCGACAGATATGGATCAAGAACCCACAAATTTGAAGACTCAAGATATCCTGGTTGAAAAGTTGAAAACTCATTTGGACCATTTCGATTGATCTTCGTTAAAAAGAACTTCTAGCCGAATATGCTGGTGTTTTGATGAAACACATGAGCTAGATGGCAGTTGAGAGAGTCCACAGATGTGTATCTAGCACCCACGGAAGCTGAAGACTCAAGATATCCTGGTTGAAAATTTGAACGCTCATTTGGACCCTCTCGATTGATCTTCGTTAAAAAGAACTTCTAGCCGGAGATGTAGATGTTTTGATGAAAAACATGAGATAGATGGCAGTTGAGAGAGTCAACTGATGTGTATCTACTGCCCACGGAGGTCGAAGACTCAACATATCTTGGATTTAAAGTTGAAAGCTCATTTGGACCTTTTCGATTGATCATCGTTAAAT